>SKCR01031818.1:0-85864 GCA_019454045.1 Zanthoxylum bungeanum
GACATGTCCCTATATGTTAATGTCTCTCCCATAGGGCACTACCCAAGGGACATGACCCTTCTTGCATCCATACTCTATATTTAGAGAATTTACAACAATCCCCCACAATTCTCTAAATATTAATGCAGACTTTTGAGAGAGTTTCCGTGAACTAAAGCTGCATCGAAATAGGTAGCTTTCGCCTTGAACCTTTCATAGTGAATGACAATCGGATTTACTTGGCAAACCAGTGACCCATAGTCTTGAACTGTTATACTGTTGGTGTAAATCAAGACAATTGCCAACACACAGCTGTACTTCGACCATTTCCCGTTCTATGGTTGTGTTCATTTCGGCCATGAACATTAGTTCATCAAGCACTTTAGGGAAGTCAACCTGTAAAATCCCATGGAAGCGGCCTCACTTCTTACTTGAAATAGGTGATCTACTATAAAGAGGTAATCTGCCTTTACCCACATTAGGACTCATCTCTTAATATAATGATCATTAAAAGCCTTAGTTTAGCCTAGCCTTGACAGACAACACTCTATGTCATTATCGGAATGGGAAAGAGTACAAAACTCTACAGTGTTTGTTTTGAATTGCACAAAGTTTCAGTTATCCCCTTTGAACCTAGATCTTGGGATCTCCAGTCAGCTAGGTTGGGTTTCCACAGTGACAATTCTTAATTTATAGGCTTCAAGCGCATTCCCCTCGATGACTTCACAACTTGCTCTCTAGGTAAACCTTTAGTAAGTGGATCCGCTAGGTTTTCCTTTGATTTCACATAATCGATTGATATTATGCCACTTGAGAGCAGTTGTCGTATGGTATTATATCTGTGACGTATGTGTTGAGACTTATCATTATACATTGTACTTTGGGCTCTCCCAATAGCCGATTGACTATCACAATGTATGCTTATCCCTGGCTTCGGTTTGGGCCAATTTGGAATATCCTCTAGGAAATTTCGAAGCCATTCCGCTTCTTCCGGTGTTTTGTCTAATGCTATGAACTCTGATTCCATAGTAGACCGGGCAATACATGTTTGCCTCGAGGATTTCCATGACACGACTGCACCATCAAGTGTGAAAACAAATCCACTCATAGATTTGGAATCCACTGTATCAGATATCCAGTTAGCATCGATGTATCCCTCTAGAACAACATGATATCTCGTATAATGCAGACCATATTTTGAGGTTTCTCTCAGATACCTCAAAACTCTTACTATGGCTTTCCAGTAGTTATGTCCTGGATTGCTTTTATCTGCTAAGCCTGTTTACAACTTGAGCGATATCAGGTCGTGTGCAATTTGTGAGATACATCAGGCTTCCGATGATTCTCGAATACTCCAATTGCGATACGCTTGAGCCAGTATTATTTGATAAATGAAGTGTTAGGTCTACATGAGTTCTAGCCACATTTAGATCTCTTTTATTATATTTCTCAAGAATTTTCTCAACATAGTGAGTTTGAGATAATATATATCCTGCTGATGTTCTAGAAATCTTAATTCCTAAGATCACATCAGCCACGCCTAAATCTTTCATATCAAATATGATGGTCAACATTTTCTTGGTAGACTGAATCATCTCATGATTACTACCAATGATCAGCATATTATCTACGTAGAGACACACAATGACATATCCTTTTTGAGTTGATTTGGTGTACACACACTTATCATACTCATTGATTTTGAATTCACTTGACAACATCTCTTTGTCAATTTTTTCATGCCATTGCTTAAGTGCTTGTTTTAATCCGTACATGGATTTTACAAGTTTGCACATCTTCTGTTCTTGTCCAGGAACATTGAAATATTCTGTTTGTTCCATGTAAATCTCTTCATCCAGTTCGCCATTTAAGAATGATGTCTTTACATTCATTTGATGTATTTCAAGACCAAATATAGCTGTTATGGCTATGAGCATTCTTATTGACGTGATACGAGTCATTGGTGAATATGTGTCAAAGTAATCAAGGCCTTCTTTTTGTCTATAACCTTTTATGACAAACCTTACCTTGTACTTATCTATTGATCCATCTGATTTCATCTTCCGTTTGAATATCCATTTGTAGCCCAGTGGCTTACAACCTAGAGGAAGATCAACCAACTCCCAAGTATGGTTTTATAGGATGGAATCAATCTCACTATTGATAGCCTCTTTCCACAAAGGTGCCTCTGACGAAGACATTGCTTCTTTATAGCTTTGAGGCTCATTTTCTAACAAGTATGCCAGAAAATCGGGACCAAATGAGTTATACATTCTAGCTCTTTTGCTACGTCTAGGTTCAATTGTCTCAATATTTTCATGTTGATCCGACTCTTGGTCAACCTGATCACTGTCTTTGACAGTATCACTAGTTCTTTTGAGAGACTTTGTTCTTTGTCTTTCCTTACAAGGAAATGCCTTTTGAAAAAATATCGCATTTCTTGACTCAATTAACATATTCGGATTGATGTCAGGAATCTCAGACTTATGTACTAAGAATCGATACGCACTATTATTGCGAGCATATCCAATGAATATACAATCAATAGTTTTGGGTCCTATTCTAATCTTCTTAGGTTTAGGTACCATTATTTTGGCAAGACACCCCCAAATTTTCATATATTTGTATGAAGATACGTGACCTTTCCACAATTCATATGGTGTCTTGTCCAATCTTCTGTGAGGTAGCTTATTCAGAACGTAGTTCGCGGAAAGCAAGACTTCCCCCCACAAGTTCTAGGGTAAACCAAAACTTGTCAACATGGCGTTCATCATTTCCTTCAATGTTCAGTTTTTACGCTCAGCAATCTCGTTCTGTTGAGGCGAATAAGGAGCAGTAGTTTCGTGAATAATTCCTTGATTGGAACAATATTCACCAAATGGTGAAACATATTCACTACCTCTATCACTCCTAATTCTTTTGATTTTCTTGCCAAGTTTATTTTCAACTTCGTTCTTATAGTGTATAAAGTTCTCAATAACTTCATCTTTGCTCCTCAACAAATACACATAATAGAATCTTGTGCTATCACCGATAAAAGTGACAAAATACTTTTTACCGCCTATTGTTTGTACAATATTCATATCACACACATAAATGTGTACAAGTTCCAAGGGTTCAGAACTTCGTTCTATGGAATGAAATGATGTTATATGTATTTTTGCTTCAACACATGCCTCACATTTATATTGGTTATCAATTGAAAATTTATGTATAAGGTCCATGTTAATTAATTTACGCATCGTATCATAATTAACATGTCCTAACCTCCCATGCCATACATTTTGTGACACAATAATATAAGCAGAAGTTGTAGCTTTATTATTAGCACTGTGTTGATTGACATTCATTATATTGAACTTGAAAAGGCCCTCAGTGAGGTATCGTTTTCCTACATAAACATCATTTTTGGTCAAGACAAACTTATCAAAAACAAATACAAGCTTAAATCCATTCTTTCTAAGGAGAGAGCCTCATATCAAGTTCTTCTGAATATCAGGAACATGCAAAA
Source organism: Zanthoxylum bungeanum (assembly GCA_019454045.1). NCBI lineage: Eukaryota > Viridiplantae > Streptophyta > Magnoliopsida > Sapindales > Rutaceae > Zanthoxylum > Zanthoxylum bungeanum. Next base: position 3,491 of record SKCR01031818.1, read on the forward strand.
TATTCTTCAATGTAAGATCATTTCCGGATGTCATCTTCAGAACCATTGTGCCTTGTCCACCACTCTAGAGGTAGACGAGTATTCCATTGTCAGATCATCGCCACCATCGACCTTCTGATATGAGGAAAACATCGTGCTGTCGGTACATATATGACGAGTAGCCCCAGTGTCTGATGGAATTGGTGCTTCGAGTGCCAATCCGAATTGTATATTTTATTATTTATTAATAAAATAACTACATTTTTTATTTCATACCTTATTAATGGTATTGTCATTATACGTATTAAATTGATGTATCGTTATGCTAAGAATGACATCGACCTTAGAATAGTTTTGACACAAGGTGTAAGATATTCTTAAAGTAAATATTCCTAGTCGTTGGTTTTGGAATACGGTCGAATTCCTATAACCTAGAAGACTAGCACCTAGGGTGGATCGCATCAGTTGTAAAGAATCATGGACATATCGACATGAGATGTGCGCCTTAGAAACTTGACGGTATATTCTATGTTTCCTAAGCACAACTCGGATAGCCTATGACGGAGGGATTGTTAAACATGTGTGATGACATCGACTTGTATAGTTCAGAAAGGTCGTTCGTGTTCTTCGCGAATTTGGAGGTGGCCGAATTGCGTACATATTAGCTAGACTTATATGACGAACGTGTCTGAACTTAGAGAATCCCAATATGAAGTGTACTCGTTGAGCACTTGGGTAGCCGATTATTTTTGATAAAATATAATATTCGATATTATAATTATCAACTAAGATAATCAAGTGTTATTGGATAACATTAATTATTTACTTTGACCTAATTGGATTAATTAGATTAATTCAATAATTACACAAAGGCTTAATTGTAAAATCATAATTATCTATTCCATTTGAGGATATTATGGTAATTGTAAGTATGTAATAATAGGTGGTTTTGGCTTGATTTAATTGGATTAAATCAAGGTGACAAATATTTAACTAATCCATTTCCTAATCCTTGGCTTGATTTAATCCAATTAAATTAAAGTGGGAGACAATGGAGATTAGTCATACCTAATTATACATATTTGAACAAATTAGATTAAACCCACTTAAAAGTTGATTACAACTTTTATTAATTAAAAATTGCCTAAGTTTTTCTATAAATAGCAAGCTTTAGGAAGGTTTTAATTACAAGTTCAAATACAAGCATAAGCAAATTCTTGAGAGATTAGCCTAAGTTAGAGAAGTGTTTAGAGAAGCTTGTGAGGTCTCTACAACATTTCATCTAGGAGAGATCAAGATTGGATCTTGAAGTGAAGCTTGGAAGTATTGGAAACAAGATTGGATCTTGGAGTCAAGTTTGCACACCTTGGAGGTTCTCCAACAATTTCAAGAAAGGAGAAGTAGATTGGATTTTGCATCAAGCTTACTAGGTAATGTTTGATCCTCTCCAAAGCTATGTTTATTTGTGTATTAAATGCATGATCACATAGCTTAATGTTGAATAAGGCTAATCAATTGTGTTATGATACTTTAGAAGTATAAACACAACATGATTGTAATTAGGTCAAAATGTTCATGTTGGACGTGGAATAATTAATAAAAGTTTAGAACTCTAAATTAAAGCTTAGAGCTATGGCTACCATTTTAGATTCACTTGACCACCTTTAGGTGGACTAGAATTGTTCATGAGACATTTATAATTGGGATTCTAAAATGGTTTGTGTATTGGATTCAAAATTTACGCAAATGCGTATTTAGAATAAATTTATGTTTTTTGAAAAATATTTGATATTTTGAAAAACTAGATTTTTATTCTATAACATGTGTTTATGTTGGTTTTGAAATTCAAAATTAATTTTGGGTATTTTTGAAGTGTTTAGGGAAGACCATAAATTTATTGGGTTATAAACCCTCTTATTGTAGCTCTTTGGAATGAGAGCTGCTACTTAGCAAAAAAAAAAAATATAATAAAAAGATAAATAAAGGGGTTGCGCGCTACAGTGCCACACACACTGTAGTGAGCACTGTTCACACGCGCAGTGCGCGTGCACTGTAGCGCGTGTGGCGCACGCGCGTGGCTCTCTTCGCTCGTGCTGATTTTGTTTTGCTTTGTTCGGGAGCTTCCGGACTCCGATTCAGTCCCGGTTTTTTCCTATACATTCGTAATGGAATATAGTATTTCATCAAATATTTTTAAATTACACCCATACTTGATATCCATGGGTTAGACTCATTTCCGCTGCCCGGGGCACCGATCCGACCCTAGGGGTTCCACAACTACCCCAAAAGTGTCTACCCACCATTCTCTCGGATTCCCAACCAAGGTTGCTTCAGTTACCACTGCTGAGAGGTTCATCTCTGAAATCTCATCAGTCAGCTGCTCATCTTCAGTGACTTGAGCCTCATTTGTCTTTTTCTTGCCTTTGTCTTGAAACTTCTTGTTTCTGTAGTCTTTTGCCATATGACTGCTTTTTCTACAGTTGTAGCACTTCCCCTTGAACTTCTTATTGGCTTGGGAAGAATCAGTTCCACCGTTCTTTCGCTTTTTACTACCTTTTACAACATCGACGATGTTGGCCTTAGACTCCATATTCATGTAGCTGGCCTTCTCGGACTTCCTATTGTCCTCTTCGATCCTCAATCGAACTCCAAGATTTTCATGGCTCATCTGATTCTTTTTGTGTTTCAGATAGCTCCTAAAGTCATTCCATGATGGAGGTAACTTTTCAATGATTGTGTCAACTTGAAACGTCTCACAGAGTTTCATTCCTTCATCCAATATTTCATGAATGATTAATTATAGTTCACCCAACTGAGACATAACGATTCTTGAATCTATTATTTTGTTGTCAAGGAACATACCCACGATAAATTTCTTTTGCCCGACATCCTCGGTTTTATATTTCTTCTCAAGAGATTCCCAGAGAATTTTCGCAGAAATCATGCCTTGGTACACATTATATTGGGTATTGTCAAGTCCTCCCAAGAGGTAGTTCTTGCATAAGAAGTCACTTGACGACCATGTCTCTTCTCGCAGTTGCTTGGCTGTTTCCGTTTCTCCCTCCACAGGACTCGGAAGATCTTTGAGGTACTTAGCCAACTGGAGAGTTGTCAGGTAGAATAATATTTTGCTTTGCCACTGTTTAAAGTTTGCTCCACCAAACGTTTCCGGTTTTTCTCCATAAGCGACCGGTACTGAGATGTTTTCGCTAGCCATATGTAACTGGAAAAATCAACAGCGATCAATAAGTCTACAAAAGACAAATTGTACAATGATGAACAAATGATCTTGTTCAAGTGATATACCAAGTATCCACTCGTTGTTATATTGGACAATAGTACCAATAAACACAAGTCCTTGAATTTACGAGTAAGGTTTCTTATGATAAGTAAATAAAGGAATATTACCAGAGGACGAGGGGGGTCCGTAGTAACCACTTAAATCCCTGACCACTTAGGCTCTTATCGCCTTTTTGACAGAATATCCTTTAAACACTTCTTCAATAGAATCTCTTAGACATTCAAACTTAGTATTACACTTTTAATTTCACAATACAATGTAGGTATGTATATATATATATATATATATATGTGTGTGTATAAATCAATCAGGTTTAGATGGAATTTCGTGTGTAGAATTACACTTTAAATTCTCAACCAAATATGCAACACACAATTAAATTTCAACTTTATCACTATTGTATGCTTGTGATAATTGAACACCCTAATATTAACTTAAATCTATACTACCAAGTTTATTGTAATACAGTATATGATTTTACTAAGTTGATATTATAACAATATATAAGTCCTTTTTTAATCTAAAAGTGATTCCAGGATTAATTTCGTTAGTGTCACGTTCGTTTATACGTTTGAACGAAACTATCCAGTGAGTTCACGTTCGTGTAGCATTCTAAAACGCGTTCGAACGAAGTTTTCCAGAGATTTCATTTTCGTGTAGCGTTCAAGAACGGGTTCGAACGAAATGTTCCAGAGAGTTTAAGTTCTTATAGCGTTCGAAAACGCGTTCGAATGAAACGTTCCAGTGGGTTTACGTTCGTGATGCGTTTGAAGAAGCGTTCGAACGTTCTTAGGCAGAGGACTTGCGTTTGAGTTGCGTTTGAATACACGTTTGAACGTTCTTTCGAAAAATCAAATTTTTACCTATACGTTCGTGGGCGTTTGAACGCCCATGCATATTTTTCATGCACATAATGATGGAGTTGGTGCTTGGAGTGTCAATCCGAATTGTATATTTTATTATTTATTAATAAAATACTACATTTTTCATTTCATACCCTATTAATGGTATTGTCATTACGCGTATTAAGGTGATGTATCGATATACTAAGAATGACATCGACCTTAGAATAGCCTTGACACTAGGTGTAAACTATTCTTAAAGTAAATATTCATAGTCGTTGGTTTTGGAATACGATCGACTTCCTATAACCTAGAAGAATAGCACATGTCGTATATTGGAATTGGAGTTCCAATGGTTTAATGCTTTGTACCATGAGTTTTGGAAACTCGTATAGACATGTGGGTATTCGTTGGAGCGAATACTGAATGACTCATAGGTGATTCCTAATAGTTGGAAGTACACACCACCGTCAATAGGAATCTCCTCGAGTCGAGTAGCATATGTAATCCTTTGACTATAGGATAATGTTGATTTTGTGTGAGATTATCCACACTTAGATGCCATGTATGTCAGAAACCTTTCATGGTCTGGCCTCTAGATGTTCGTTGGGTGTGGACCGATGCACTCAGTAATCAAGTGCGAAGCAAGATAGGATCCGTCGGCCCATATGTGTACCATAAGGGGTTTAGGTATCCATGTGAGTTAGGTCACGATTCTTAAAGACTTTGGCCAAAACGATCACCTAGGGTTGATCGCATCAGTTGTAAAGAATCGTGGACATGTCGACATGAGATGTGCGCCTTGAAAACTTGACGGTATATTCTATGTTTCCTAAGCACAACTCGGATAGCCTATGACGGAGGGATTTTTAAACATATGTGATGATATCGACTTGTATATTTCAGAAAGGTCGTTCGTGTTCTTCGCGAATTCGGAGGTGGCCGAATTGCGTACATATTAGCTAGGCTTATATGACGAACGTGTCTGAACTTAGAGAGTCCCAATATGAAGTGTACTCGTTGAGCACTTGGGTAGCCGATTATTTTTGATAAAATATAATATTCGATATTATAATTATCAACTAAGATAATCAAGTGTTATTGGATAACATTGATTATTTACTTTGACCTAATTGGATTAATTAGATTAATTCAATAATTACACAAAGGCTTAATTGTAAAATCATAATTATCTCTTCCATTTGAGGATATTATGGTAATTGTAAGTATGTAATAATAGGTGGTTTTGGCTTGATTTAATTGGATTAAATCAAGGTGGCAAACATTTAACTAATCCATTTCCTAATCATCGGCTTGATTTAATTGTATTAAATTAAAGTGGGAGACGGTGGAGATTAGTCACACCTAATTATACATATTTGGACAAATTAGATTAAGGCCACTTAAAAGTTGATTACAACTTTTATTAATTAAAAATTGCCTAAGTTTTGCTATAAATAGCAAGCTTTAGGAATGTTTTAATTACAAAATCAAATACAAGTATAAGCAAATTCTTGAGAGATTATCCTAAGTTAGAGAAGTGTTTAGAGAAGCTTGTGAGGTCTCTACAACATTTCATCTAGGAGATATCAAGATTGGATCTTGAAGTGAAGCTTGGAAGTATTGGAAACAAGATTGGATCTTGGAGTCAAGCTTACACACCTTGGAGGTTCTCCAACAATTTCAACAAAGGAGAAGTAGATTGGATCTTGCATCAAGCTTACTAGGTAATGTTTGATCCTCTCCAAAGCTATGTTTATTTGTGTATTAGATGCATGATCACATAGCTTAATGTTGAATAAGGCTAATCAATTTTGTTAGGATACTTTAGAAGTATAAACACAACATGATTGTAATTAGGTCAAAATGTTCATGTTGGACATGAAATAATTAATAAAAGTTTAGAACTCTAAATTAAAGCTTAGAGTTATGGCTACCATTTTAGATTCACTTGACCACCTTTTGGTGGACTAGAATTGTTCATGAGACATTTATAATTGGGATTCTAAAATGGTTTGTGTATTGGATTCAAAATTTACGCAAATGCGTATTTAGAATAAATTTATGTTTTTTTGAAAAATATTTGATATTTTGAAAAACTAGATTTTTATTCTATAACATGTGTTTATGTTGGTTTTGAAATTAAAAATTAATTTTGGGTATTTTTGAAGTGTTTAGGGAAGACCGGAAATTTATTGGGTTATAAACCCTCTTATTGCAGCTCTCTGGAATGAGATCTGCTACTTAGCAAAAAAAAAAAAAAAAAATAAATAAAGGGGCTGCGCGCTACAGTGCCATACGTACTGTAGTGCGCACTGTTCACACGTGCAGTGCGCGCGCACTATAGCGCGTGTGGCGCACGCGCGTGGCTCTCTTCGCTCGTGCTGATGTTATTTTTCTTTGTTCGGGAGCTTCCGGACTCCGATTCAGTCCCGGTTTTGTCCTATACATTCGTAATGGAATATAATATTTCATCAAATATTTTAAAATTACACCCATACTTGATATCCATGGGTTAGACCCATTTCCGCTGCCCGGGGCACCGATCCGACCCTAGGGGTTCCACAACTGCCCCAACACATAAACCATTTTCTAGAAAATTTCCTTATTAATACATGCAAATTTTCATCTAACAACACTGAAATATAATAAGTTCTTAAGATTGTTGGGGAATTAGAGTGTTATTAAACGAATTCAACATGCATCATAATAAATCAACAATCATGCCAAGATTTATCATTAAATCATAAACCTTAAAACATAAAGAAAAAAAACCTGGAAAATGTTGAAGACACTGTAAAACGGAAAAGTTGTAGTCCAAGTCGAGTTGCCTCTGTCCTTAATAACTTATTAGCCCCGTCTCGGTGCTCTACGGATTTTGTGGCTAACGTCCTCCCAGGATAACTTGGATTCCTCTTATTCAAGGGGCACTCCTTAACAAGATCTCGAACTAGGACAATGGTGAAATCTCTCTCTTGACTCCAAAACACAAAGATGTGACACAAGACTTTATGAATTCTCTGGATGTGTTGAATGAACATGAAGGCCCATTTAAATAGACATGGAAGGGTGCCTTTGAGGGCACCCTTTGGTTTGGGATGTAACCCTTACCCATTCCTTAAACCCTTTGGAGCCTATAGGAGAAGGGTTACACCTATTCCTTAAACCCTTTGGAGCCTATAGGTGTGTTCTTTCAATTAGAGGACATGTCCCTACATGTTAGTGCCTCTCCCATATGACACTACCCAAGGGACATGATCATCCTTACATCCATACTCTTTATTTAGAGAATTTACAACAATCCAAAAACCCTAGCACCATTCCAGTTTATGACTTTCCCTCCCTCTCCTTCGATTCTCTCGAGTTCGTCCTGTCTATCAGGCTGAAAAAGCAACAAGGAGATTATGTTCTTTAATCCTGTTAATGAAATAAATTTTAACAATACCAAGTGAAAAATCTAACATGAGACATTGTCAAACACTACAAGCGGGTTCCTTTATTGTTTTGAGCCCCATTAATATACAAGTTATGTTACTACATGATTCAAGTAATGCCTTGACTGTCTAGGCAGCATGGTTATGTTTACATAGAGATTTTACAAACCATTCTACAAAAATGAGACCAGAAAAAAAAATGTACCAGGAGCAAGTAAATATATATATTTTTTTAATTTTTTAAGTTTTACTTTTTTAACATAATATATAGTTTTCAGTCCAAATTAGTTAAAAGAATTCCAATACACACTTTTACATCAATCTCATTCTTAAACATGTTTAAATTAAAACAAATAATAAAAAATAATAATCTTTCTTTCTATAATTCCCTAATCTCTACCGATTTCTTCATTTCTCTTCAACTTTGTTTTTCTTTTTCCACTACCAGCAATAGCAAGCAATCAACGGTTTAATATTTGACTATATTTTTTTAAATTCACTCATTTATGTGCTTTTTCATTTACAAAAGGAATATGATTCCATTATATTTAAATAAATAAAAAAAATAATGTTTATGCTTAGGTTTGGTTATTAAACTTCTAATTTATGAATATATTTGTAGTGATTTTTTTACTAAATTACTTGGACGACAGTTGTAATGTATAAAATATTCACATATCAATATAAATATAAATATTTTATATGTTTTTTATTTAATTTTACTTCCACTGATTTGATTTTCTGAATACATCACTGGCACCGACTAGTCGGACCGGACGAATCGGGAATCGATCATAAGTCTGATTTGGTTAATGGATAAAAGTCGAGTTGCAAAAAATGATCAAAATCGGTGAATCGGACCAATCGGTTCAATTTTTTTTTTTAATTTTTAAAACCAAAAATTAAAATTTAATATTTTTTCATAATTTTTAATTAAATAAAACTATTTATAACATAAGCTGGTTCTATCAGTTTTTTCGGAATAGTCCAACCGATATTTAAGTTTTTGAATCATCGATTCGATTCTAAAAACACTGATATCAACGAATTATAAAAGGGTGTGAATAGGAGAATCTAAAATGACCTTCTGATCAACAGTCAAGAGGATTGTTTCAGTCCCGCCGCGACAAAGCACAGCCCTTGAGTCCGCACAATTGGATGTAATAATCTGGCAACCGGATAGAACCAAAACAGCAGCAGTTGATCCAACCATTTCTGGCCTCATTGTCTGTCCTTTCCAAACCATTAGAAAATGCCACTTCCCATCTCCTTGCCAATCACAACAATCAACTTTTTCTCGATCCCACTCTTCAGCTATCACTTCATGCATTAGCCTCAGAATTTAGCCACCTAAAAATCGCCTCAAATGTTGGCATTAGCTTGTCAATTATACATAATAATGACACATTAAACATATATATATTTTTTTAAATTATATCTAATAAAAGGTCAGGTGGAGACTTTTATTTTAAAAAACTAGCCCCAGCCTATAAGAAAAGGGCCGGATTAAAACCCTGCCGATGCCAGCCCGGCCCTAATTTCCAACCTAGAAACCGCTGCTAATGCTACCTTTCAAAAATCAAAACCGCTGCTAACCGTCTGCTGTTGCCGCTAACAGTAGCCTATAAAGCTATACCAACTCACGTTCCTGCTGCTGAAAATCGAAACAAAAGGCAAAAGGTACATATGTTAGTTACCTGCTATTTATGAATCGAATGCTTGATGCTTTAATTTATTTTGTATTTTGAGTTCATAACTTCAAGTTCTGTTTCTGATGTGAGTTCATAACCCCAACTTGCCTTTACTTAACAAATTCTGTTTCTGATCCGAGTTCATAACTTCAACATGCCTTTACTTATGTTCTGTTTTTAATTTCAAGTTATGTATTTTGAATCCATAGCTGATTAAATCTGGTTGAATTCAATCAATTCATAGAAAATATTTCAGAAGTAAAAGAGTTTGATTTTCAATGTGTGGATTGGAAAAAAAAAGGATTGAGAATGCTGTGCAATTGAAATTCAAAATTTTGAACCATGCTTAAACTGAACTATAACTTCATCCGCAATTTGGGGAGCGGCCTTTTAAAATTTAATTCTGCATCAATATTATATGATTATTAGGTAGCGGGATAAGCGGAAACAGAAATATGGATGGGAAACACAACATTCAATGTTTCCCAACAGCAAAGAGTACATTTTCTTTATATCAAAGCTAGGGGTGGCAAAACGAATCAACGAATCAAATTTGTATCGAATGTGGTCAAATATGTGTCATTAAACGAATTGAACATACATCAAATAACTTAATTATCCACTATCATGCCAATATTAAACATAAACCATAAAGCTTAGAAAAACCTGAAAAACTTGAAGATGATGATGAAACAGAATACAAGTCGAGTTGTCTCTATCCTTAAGAACTTATTAGCCCCACCTCGGTGCTTTACGAATGGTTTTGTGGCTAACGTTCTCCCAGGATCACTTGGATACTTCTTGTTGAAGGGGCACTCCTTACACAAGAATTCGAACAAGGACAAATAATGGAAACTCTCTTGACTTTAAATGATTTTCCTAGACAAGGAAGACTTGTATGTTTTCTATATCCTAAGAATGAACCCAAAGGCTCTTTAAATAGGCATGGAAGGGTGACTTTGAGGGTACCCTTTGGTTTGGGGCGTGACCCTCCTAAGGGTTATACCCCTCCCTAAGGCCCTTTGAGGCCTTGAGTCTAATCCTTTCATTTAAGGGGACATGTACCTACATGTTTGTGTCTTTCCCATAAGGCACAACCAAATGACATGACCCTCATACACTCATACTATATATTTAGAGAATTTACAAGAATCCCTCATAATTCTCTAAATATTAATGCAGACACTTAAGAGAGTTTCAGTGAAATAAAACTGCATCGAAATAGGTAGCTTTCGCCTTGAATCTTTCCTAGTGAATGACAATCAGATTTACTTGGCGAACCAGTGACCCATAGTCTCGAACTGTTCCGCCGTTAGTGTAAATCAAGACAATTGCCAACACACAACTTTACTTCGACCATTTCTCGTTCTACGGTTGTGTTCATTTCGGCCATGAACATTGGTTCTGGATTCATCAAGTCCTTTAGGGAATTCAGTCTTTAAAAACTTCCATGGAAGCTGCCTCATTTCTTACTTGAAATAGGTGATCTACTATGAAGAGGTGATCTGCTTTTACCCCCATTAGGACTCTTCTCCTAATATAGTGATCATTAAAAGTCTTAGCTTATCCTAGCCTTGACAGACAACACTCTGCGTCATTACAGGAATGGGAAAGAGTATAAAACTCTACAATGCTTGTTTTAAATTGCACAAAGTTTCAGTTGTCCCTTTTTAACCTAAATCTTGGGATCTCAAGTCAGCTAGGTTGGGTTTCCACAGTGACAATTCTTAATTTATAGGCTTCAAGCCCATTCCCCTCGATGACTTTTCAACTTGCTCTCTAGGTAAACCTTTGGTAAGTGGATCTGCTAGGTTTTCCTTTGATTTGACATAATCGATCGAAATTATGCCACATGAGAACAGTTATCGTATGATATTATGTCTACGACGTATGTGTCGAGACTTACCATTATACATTGTATTTTGGGCTCTCCCAATAGCCGATTGACTATCACAATATATGCGTATCGCTGGCACTGGTTTGGGCCAATTTGGAATATCCTCTAGGAAATTTCGAAGCCATTCCGCTTCTTTTACTGTTTTGTCTGATGCTATGAATTTTGATTCCATAGTAGACCAGACTATACATGTTTGCCTCGAGGATTTCCATGAGGCGGCTGCACCGCCAAGTGTGAAAATAAATCCACTCGTAGATTTGGAATCCTCTGTATCTGATATCCAGTTTGCATCGCTGTATCCCTCTAGAACAGCTGGATGCCTCATATAGTGCAGATCGTATTTTGACGTTTCTCACAGATACCTCAAAACTCTTACTATGGCTTTCCAGTGGTTATGTCATGGATTGATTGTATGTCTGTTAAGCTTGTTTACAGCTTGAGCGATTTCAGGTCGTGTGCAATTTATGAGATACATCAGACTTCTGATGATTCTCGAATACTCTAATTGCGATACGCTTGAGCCAGTATTCTTTGATAAATGAAGAGTTAGGTCTACATGAATTCTAGCCACATTTAGATCCCATTTATTATATTTCTCAAGTATCTTCTCAATGTAGTGAGTTTGAGATAATACATACCCTTCTGATGTTCTGTAAATCTTAATTCCTAAGATCACATCAGCTACTCTTAAATCTTTCATATCAAATTTGCTGGTCAATACTTTTTTGGCAGACTGAATTATCTCATGATTACTACCAATTATCAGCATATTGTCTACGTAGAGACACACAATGACATTGTTTAGGTGCTTGTTTTAATCCGTATAAGGATTTTACAAGTTTTCACACCTTCTGTTCTTGTCTAGGAACATTGGAACTTTCTAGTTATTCCATGTAAATCTCTGTACGGGCCAAATTTGGGCCCAAGGGTAAAATCGACATTTTACCTCGAGACCGACCAATATCAGACCAAGAAGCCTCACGGGCCCAAGCTCATTGTCATCAAGAGGGCCAACGGACGCAATAGATACCAAATCAAGAAACGTCCAGACTCATAAATATCTCACATAACTCGACAGTTTCCAACATCCAACGAATGAGTAATTAAAGGTAATAATACACACGTTTCCCGAGAGTGTGTATATAGAGAAGAAAGTCTACGAGAAGGGGGCTGGACAATCCATGGCTGGACAATCCATAATCGGACAATCGATAGCTCGATCATATTCAACTTCTAACAACTCTCAGCTTAGTCATATTCTCTCCAGAGCTCTCAGAACCTCCGACCCACTGCCCTCACGGTAGTCAACAGAATTCAAGGTACGTCAAGCCTCGCTCTTCCATTATTTACAGCTCGTCTTCATCACTGACTTGAGCGTCGGAGTGCCCCCGGCACCCACCACACCGGTGGGTAGTCTACTCCCGCTCACTCTACCATTGTTTTGCAGGATCGCTAGCGCCCCCAACTACAAATTCTCGATTGTGGACCTCGGGCGAAATCCAGCGTCCACAATTTGGCGCCGTCTGTGGGAACTTAGCGATCCATAGCAGATGAAGATCTCTCAGTCTATGATCTCTTCAACACAGCTATACATGGCTTCTAACAGCGATCAGACATTTGACCCTATGGCCTCTCAATTGGCCACTCTACAAGAACGATTACGAGTCTTAGAGGAGGAAAATTCAGCCATGCGAATCTCCAATATAACCCTCCAGAAGCAACTGGAGCAAATCTCTTCAACCTCCCGACAACCTGATACTACAGACCTTCCCGGCAATTCCACAATCCCCACCAATCTCTGGGGGCATTCAACAATGTGACAAGTGACAATCCGCCATCAGACAACCATCCACCAAATCAAGAAAAAAGTCAACATGTCTCCTCAATCGACCAAGCACGGCAAGTTACCTCCACTATGCGCAAGGAAATGCAGGAGTTCAAAGATGCAATTCTCTCTAGCCTACCTGGTGTCAGACTACCAGTGAGAAGAAGCTGAACCGGCACGATCTCTGATACCCCATTTTTGGACACCATCACTTCCACTGAACTACCAAGGAAGTTCAGTTCTCCAGATATGAAGCTGTATGACGGATCCACAGACCCGAATGATCATATGATCCATTACAAATACAAGATGATGTCGACTGATCTGGCTCCTCATCAATGAGAAGCTGGAATGTGTAGAGGATTCGGAGAAACATTGGCAGGCCCAACCCTCAATTGGTTCTTCAATCTACCTTTCAGGACTATTGGGTCATATCAGGAACTAGCTAATAAATTTGTGGAGCATTTTGCAAGTTCTTGCAAGCTTGAAAAGACCACCAATGACCTTAATGCAATCCAACAACAGAGAGGGGAGTCCTTGCGAAGCTACGTGGCTCGCTTCAATAGAGAGGGATAACAATCCCATATCTCTATCAGCCTACTGCAGTGGAAGCATTCAGAAATGGATTACTTTCAGAAAGTGGACTCTACAAAAAGCTCACTAAATTTCGATGCTACACTATGGATCATGCCATGGCCCAGGCACAATTTGAGATTAAATGGGAGGAGGATAAGAGAAACAAGAAAAGAGAGAATTCCACCAGCCATCACAATAAGAGAACCTCAAATCCGCCCAAGCGACCTTACAACTGATGTGCTAGCAATGTACTTCAATAAAGTGATACTTGATGTAATTAGTCTATAAAAAATGGGGCTAGATGGCCACCCATTGTCGCCTTGGGGACATCATAGCTACCCAAATAAGTATTCATTGGTTACTTTAAAAAAAAATTATCCTTCATAAAACTCCCACTCGACACTACATGTATTAGGAATTGGAGTGATGATATCCCATACGACAATACACAAATGAAGACTTGGCATGGACATCCCAGTCGACATTACCAGATGGAAGAAGGCTTAGTATCTGATAGAGAGTCCACTCGACACGACAAGGAAGAAGTCTTGGCTGGAAGCTGAAGTTCCACTCCACACGACAATGAAGAACTCCTAGCTAGGGGCTGAAACACCACTCGACACGACAAGGAACATGTCTTAGTTAGGGACTAAGGTTCCAGTCGACACGACATGAAGGAAAGATCAGTTATTGGCTGAAGTTTCATACGACATGATAAATAAGTAGGCTGAGTTGCCTAAGGTTCCAATCAACATTACACGGATACACATCAAGGATGCTACCCCACTCGACACTACATGTATGGGGTGATAATATCCCAGTCGACATTACCAGGTACGGCTTGCACTTTTTATAGTTGACATTACAATTTATAGTTTGGGACTTGTTATGGCTGTCCCAGTCGACATTACAACATATAGCTTGGTAAGTGTTATTGGTGTCTCAGTCGACAATATAATATGTGACTTGACACTTGTTGAGTATCCCACTCGACACTACATGTATGGAGAATCGGTATTAGGATATCCCACTCGACACTACATGTATTAGGAATTGGGGTGATAATATCCCAGTCGACATTACCAGACTTGGCAATGATATCCCACTCGACACTACATGTATGGAGACTCAGCATGAGGAAGATGTCTCATTCGACACTACACGTATGAAGCTTAGCACTTGTTAAGGATCTCATTCGACACTACACATGTGAAGATTGACACTTGTTAAGAATCTCAGTCGACACTACCATGTGAAGCTTGGCACTCGTTAAAGATCTCATTCGACACTGCATATATGGTCTTGTAGAATGAGGAATGAGAACCCTCATGGACCTTCATCAGGTTCATTCGACCGTAGACTCATGGTCTTCAGACGACATGGTCTCAGACTACAAGTCCTGTAGTATGAGGAATTATACCCTCATAGACCTTTGTCAGGTCTTGTAGAATGAGGAATGAGAACCCTCATGAACCTTCATCAGGTTCATTCGACCGTAGTCTCATGGTCTTCAGACGACATGGTCTCATACTACAAGTCCTGTAGTATGAGGAATTATATCCTCATAGGCCTTTGTCAGGTCCTGTAGAATGAGGAATGAGAACCCTCATGGACCTTCATCAGGTTCATTCGACCGTAGACTCATGGTCTTCAGACGACATGGTCTCAGACTACAAGTCCTGTAGTATGGAGGAATTATATCCTCATAAACCTTTGTCAGGTCCTGTAGAATGAGGAATGAGAACCCTCATGGACCTTCATCAGGTTCATTCGACCGTAGACTCATGGTCTTCAGACGACATGGTCTCAGACTACAAGTCTTGTAGAATGAGGAATTATACCCTCATTGACCTTTGTCAGGTCTTGAAGAATGAGGAATGAGAACCCTCATTGACCTTCTTCAGGTCTAGTAGGGTGAGAAATAATAACTTTCTTGCACTTTTATCAAGTTCATTCGACAGGTCCACACGACAGTAGTCACATGGACCCTCATCAATAGAATGTGTGATGACCTTCATCAGGTTTAGTAGTATGATAAGGAAAAAGTCTTGGACCTTCGTCAGGTCTGTAGAGTGAAGACTTTCATAGACCTTCATTTGGTCCAAAAGACATTGAAGACTCTCATGGTTCTTCGACCCGTAGTATGGGGATTATCCTGACCTTCATCTGGTTCAGTCGACCTGGGACATCCCCCACGGACTCATGTCGAGTCAAATAAACTCCTGAACCCTCATATGGTTCAGTCGACCGGGGACATCCCCCACGGACTCATGTCGAGTCAAATAAACTCTGAACCCTCATATGGTTCAGTCGACCGGGGACATCCCCCACAGACCATGTCAAGTCAAATAAACTCATGAACCCTCATATGGTTCAGTCGACCGGGGACATCCCCCACGGACTCATATAGAGTCAAGTTGTAGACATACACATGTCGTATGACTTATATCCTGAACCTCATCTGGTTTAGTCGACCGGGGACATCCCCCATGGACTCATGTAGAGTCAAGTTGTAGACATACACATGTCGTATGACTTTACCTGAACCTCATCTGGTTTAGAGTCGATCGGGGACATCCCCCATGGACTCATGTAGAATCAAGTTGTAGACATACACATGTCGTATGACTTACACCCTGAACCTCATCTGGTTCAGTCGATCGGAGACATCCCACATGGACTCATGTAGAGTCAAGTTGTAGACATACACATGTCGTATGACTTTATCCTGAACCTCATCTGGTTTAGTCGACCGGGGACATCCCCCATGGACTCATGTAGAGTCAAGTTGTAGACATACACATGTCGTATGACTTATATCCTGAACCTCATCTGGTTTAGTCGACCGGGGACATCCCCCATGGACTCATGTAGAATCAAGTTGTAGACATACACATGTCGTATGACTTACACCCTGAACCTCATCTGGTTCAGTCGATCGGGGACATCCCACATGGACTCGTGTCGAGTCAAATAAACTTCTGAACCCTCATATGATTCAGTCGACCGGGGACATCCCCCACGGACTCATGTAGAGTCAAGTTGTAGACATACACATGTCGTATGACTTATATCCTGAATCTCATCTGGTTCAGTAGACCGGGGACATTCCCAGATGACTCTTGTCGAGTCAAATGAAGACATGGACTTCCTTCAGTCATAGACTTATCGAATGAAATAACTCATGAACCCTCATCTGGTTTAGTCGACCGGGGACATCCCCCATGGACTCATGTAGAGTCAAGTTGTAGACATACACATGTCGTATGACTTACACCCTGAACCTCATCTGGTTCAGTCGACCGGGGACATCCCACATGGACTCGTGTCGAGTCAAATAAACTTCTGAACCCTCATATGGTTCAGTCGACGGGGACATCCCCCATGGACTCATGTAGAGTCAAGTTGTAGACATACACATGTCGTATGACTTATATCCTGAACCTCATCTGGTTCAGTAGACCGGGGACATTCCCAGATGACTCTTGTCGAGTCAAATGAAGACATGGACTTCCTTCAGTTCATAGACTTATCGAATGAAATAACTAATGAACCCTCATCTGGTTCAGTCGACCGGGGACATCCCCCACGGACTCATATCGAGTCAAGTTGTAGACATGGAATACACATGTCGTACGACTTATATCCTGACCTTCATCTGGTTCAATCGATTGGGTACTTCCCCAATGGCTCTTGAAGAGTAAAGCTCATAACTTGATATTCGTTTGGCAGCATCAACGCTCGAGTACACCTACATACTATGGCCTCAAGCGACACACGCGTCAAGTACTCTCCAAGTCAAGGACTACTTGACTTAGAGAGTAGGGGACAAACTGTACGGGCCAAATTTGGGCCCAAGGGTAAAATCGACATTTTACCTCGAGACCGACCAATATCAGACCAAGAAGCCTCACGGGCCCAAGCTCATTGTCATCAAGAGGGCCAACGGACGCAATAGATACCAAATCAAGAAACGTCCAGACTCATAAATATCTCACATAACTCGACAGTTTCCAACATCCAACGAATGAGTAATTAAAGGTAATAAATACACACGTTTCCCGAGAGTGTGTATATAAGAGAAGAAAGTCTACGAGAAGGGGGCTGGACAATCCATGGCTGGACAATCCATAACCGGACAATCGATAGCTCGATCATATTCAACTTCTAACAACTCTCAGCTTAGTCATATTCTCTCCAGAGCTCTCAGAACCTCCGACCCACTGCCCTCACGGTAGTCAACAGAATTCAAGGTACGTCAAGCCTCGCTCTTCCATTATTTACAGCTCGTCTTCATCACTGACTTGAGCGTCGGAGTGCCCCCGGCACCCACCACACCGGTGGGTAGTCTACTCCCGCTCACTCTACCTTTGTTTTGCAGGATCGCTAGCGCCCCCAACTACAAATTCTCGATTGTGGACCTCGGGCGAAATCCAGCGTCCACAATCTCTTCATCTAGTTCACCATTTAAGAATTCCATTTTTACATCCAATTTATGTATTTCAAGACCAAATATAGTTGCTATGTATATGAGCATTCTTATTGATGTGATACGAGTCACTGGTGAATAGGTATCAAAGTAATCAAGGACTTTTTTTTGTCTATAACTTTTTATGAAAAATCTTGCCTTATACTTGTCTATTGATCCGTCCGGTTTCATCTTTCGTTTGAATATCCATTTGTAGCCCAATGGCTTACAACCTGGAGAAAGATCAACCAGCTCCCAAGTATGGTTTTGTAGGATAGAATCAATCCCACTATTGATAGCCTCTTTCCACAAAGGTGTCTCCGACGAAGACATTGCTTCTTTATAGGTTTGAGGTTTATTTTCTAACAAGTTGTGGATGCCGGTTTTCACCCGAGGTCCACAATCGAGAATCTGATTTTTTGGGGGCACTAGTGAACCTGCAAAACGAGGGTAGGATGAGCGGAGAGTACTGCCCACCGGTGTGGTGGAAGCCGTAGGCTCTCCGACGCCCAAGTCAGTGATGTAGATGAGAAGCAGATATGAAGATCAAAGCTAGTAGTTACATCAGTCTTAGTTTGTTAGTCGTGAGGGTAGGGTGTGTTGGTATGTCGAAAGTGGTATGCAGTGGAACTGAGTAATGTTGAATCCCCTCTCTATGCCATGGTTCTTATTTTTTATAGTCCCCATGATGTGGATTCTTTCTTTTGCCCGTTGGAGTCATTGTAACTGATGAATTTATGGTGGGTTTTATGTCTGGTAACCGATGGTTTTATGATGGTGTTTAAGTCTGGTAATTGATGGCTTAACGGTCATTAATCAGTGGTGATGGGCTTTTGGCCGGATTTTGATAATGGGCCTTGGACTTCTGGTTTCGTGGTTGGCTCAGAGGTGAAATGTCGGTTTTACCACTGGGCCCAATTTTGGCCGATACAATTTATCCCCTACTCTCTAAGTCTGGAAGCCCTAGGGTTGGAGA
The DNA here is from genome assembly GCA_019454045.1 of Zanthoxylum bungeanum. NCBI lineage: Eukaryota > Viridiplantae > Streptophyta > Magnoliopsida > Sapindales > Rutaceae > Zanthoxylum > Zanthoxylum bungeanum. The sequence continues at coordinate 22,480 of SKCR01031818.1, forward strand.
GTAGCTTTGCGCATGTCGAATAAATCAGGACACTGATTGTCGTTTTGCTGATCCTGGTAGAGGCTCAAAGTTAATCAACACGATGTTCTGTCGTACAGACTGGGGGAGTCCGACTTAAATTGTCTTGCTCTAACTTCTTCATTGGGTGTTCTGACCGGCGTAAACACACACGTATAACGCAAGCCCACGTATCGTTCAAGTAGTATAAAAATATCGATCCCATGAGGACTTAATTCCTACTGTTGTTATTAATTATTGAATCTATTTATTTACAAATATCTAATTGAGGGTGAAGAGAATGATTGCTTGATTGATTTGGTTGATTGTAGATTTGCTAAATAAATAAAAAGACAAAAGAAAATACTAAGGAAAATAACAAAAGACACAAAGATCTAGGGTTGTGAATCCTTCTAATATCTTTTAAAATATGAAGTGATTATTTTATGTTTGTGTAATAAATCGGTTTACTAACCTGGAATACGAAATTATGCGAAAGCCTCTGTCGATGGTCAGACGCAAATACCCAGTTTAACCCAATTGAATCATATGTCTATGTCAACCAAATTATATGGATTCATTAAGTTTGAGTTCCAATTATGGCTACCCCCGTCGGATAGGTATATGTCTATCCTGTAAGGAAATCTATTAAAGGGTTATCTATCCTCAAGAAAGATCGTGGGCTATTAAGTCTATGGCTGAAACCTAAAATCCCTATGTCTAGTTCATTTTAGATTTACCAGATCAATCTTATTGGTGATCAGACAACAAGAAGCATTAAGCTTAAGACTTAATAAGTAAACCTTTAAATTACCCAAACTATAAAATAACCCCTTATAAACCGGTGATATTAGAATTCATCACAACCCCAGATAACTAACAGATAACTAGGGCTAGTAAAAACTTAAAAGTAAAAGACATAAAGTAAAAATGCTGAAAAGTAAAAGACATAAAGTAAAAACTGAAAAGTAAAATAAAATAAAATGCTAAGGTAAAATGATCAACTTTTACTATTTACTATTTAGATATCTCCCTTAATATAATATATTAACTTGTGATTATTTTAGGCTGTAACCTGATTAAGTCAAATTAAGTCCAACCAGCTATAAAGGCGGAACCAAAATAAACTTGCCATATAGGCGGTAAGAAAATTTAATTACCAACCGACTAATCTGGCGGTATCTTTGATTAGTCAGGTTTAAACCAGATTAAAATGATTTACCAACCGACCAATATGGCAGTATCCTTTTTAAGTCAATATTTTAAATAATGAATATATTATTTTTAAGTGAGATTAATCTAAATAGTAACAGTAAAAGAATTACCTTTCATCATAGCTGGGGAAGTTACCTCATCATGGTGAATAGTAAAAACTGTAAAAAATACGAAAGTAAATTACTATTATTACAAAACGTAATTAAAATTATTTACAAAACTAAAAACTAAAAGAAACTAGATAGAAAACTCCCTATTTACATCAGAGAATTCAGAGAGAATGGTACATTTGAAACTGAAACATCGAGCTGAATTTATAGGCCTCGGTAGACTCTGGACGTCGCGACGCCAAGGCCTTTGGCGTCGCTACGCCAGCTTCTTTTGGACGTGGCATGCTGAGGTGATGACACGTGGCGATTCTGGATAAGGTGATAAGGTGACACGTGGCAAGGTAGTTGGAGCTCAATTATTGTGACATGTGGCGGCTTCTAATTGGTCGGTTCAGATTCTTATCCACCACGTGTCAGATAAGGATAAGTCAGTCAATAATTGATGCTGACGTGGCGCTGATGTGGCGACACGTGGCAATTTGACTGTCGGCACCATAGAATCGCGACACGTGACACGCTGTGATTGGTTGATGATGACGTGGCAGCCACGTGGCACTTTGACTTGGTCAACAAGTGATGTGTATGATGATGTGGCAATGACATGGAGTGACACATGGCGACACGTGGCGATGGCGACTGTCGGCACCGTAGGATGATGACACGTGGCACGGCGCACGTTAGTAGATCGGCTGTGATGGTGACACGTGGCACGGCGCACGTTAGCAAAGTCAAATTTTCTCAGATTTTGATTTATGGACCCGCGCATGTTAGCACTGTTCGGCGCATGTTAGGCGTCGCGACGCCAAGGGCTTGCGCGTCGCGACGCGGACAAATTACAAAAATGCCCTTTTTTCCAATTTTTACTGTTTTGGTCCAAATCACCTCCAAAATGTCCTGAAACTTTATTTATCTACAAAATAACACAAAACACATCAAAATATTCACAAGACTCAAGAAACTATACAAAATATTAAGTTAAATGAGTGAGAAATAGTGATAGATTTACCACTCATCACACCCCCAAACTTAACATTTTGCTAGTCCTCGAGCAAAACACAGAATAAAATAAACATCTTTAAAATAAAATTTAACTAAGCCACTTTCGTAGGGATCACAGTTGCATTTAGCGTATGCAACAAGCCTTTAAACCCCTAGGTGTCCCTAGTGGACGAGTTGTAGTCTCGTGAGGGTTTACATCAATGATACCCACAAACATTTTACAAAAGTAAAAAGGTAGTGAAACTAATACACACAAAAGAAAAAAGACAAGCGAAAAGAGAATAAAGAAGTTAGCGACTAATCAGGTGAAACTTCTACTCCAAGTTACTAGTTGTTTTGTTTCTTTCTAAATTACTGAATAAGTAAATTCTCCGATTATTTTTACCATTCTCCATATACACAGCCAACATAATATTAAACAACTCATTTTTGCCCACAACAGTCATAAGTGCAGTTGATAAGAGAATAATATTTTTGTCATAAAGTTTTATCAGAATTCACACCTTTTTGTAGCAATGGAATAATTTTTCTGATTTTTCTGATTTTTCTCTTTGATTTTATTCTATTTTTTTTATATACAATATCTTCCGTCTATGTAGCGAGTGTTGGGTCGGTGGCTCCCAAACCAGTTGGCTTTAGGGCACCAAGTGTTAAGACAGCCCTACGGACTTAATTACTCAGACTTCAGATATATATATTTTTGCAGCATCTTTGATCCATTTAGCGAGCTTTGGGCCAGTGACTCCCAAACCAGTTGGTTTTAGGGCACTAGGTGTTAAAACACCCTTACAGACTTAATAACTCGGATCTCAAACGTTTTTTTTTACTCCATTAATTTTTGAGATGCTTCTTCCAATTAAACTAGAGCACCGAATATTACAAAATTTTCAATTTTAGCTCATGTCCTTATGTTACTATGCATGTTGATAATATCTGTCAACTGAGCATATAAAGATCCATTTTAGTCAGTTTTATGGAGAATTTACAAATTAAATAATTCAAAATGAAATAAACAAAAATTAACTTGTTCCGAAATAGGTTTGAGATACGTCTCAGGTGTGGAAACTCCTTACTCAGCTATCTCTTACCAATTTCACATTTTTAGTCAAAATAAAACACAAAAACACAAAAAAATTTGTAATTTTTGAAAAATTTTCAATTTTTTTTTTGTATTTTTCGAAAAATTTTGGACTAAAAAAAAAATAACACACAAACTAAAAACAAGATACTGATCAACTAATTCCCTCTCTCAAACCTAAATGAGACATTGTCCCCAATGTCTTAAACAGTAGAAGAGGAGTTTAGAAGATAATATCTGGTTAGCCGAAATTCTATAGGAAATTAAAGGTTAAGATCAAGATTAATCCGACGCCTCTTACCCCGATCGTCCTCAGACCAATTTATCTTTGAAAGGATAGGGTCAACTTGTGGTTCATAGGCTAAGAGTTGGTCAATTAGATCCGGAGCAGTTCTGGCAGTAAAGAGGAGTTCTTTCATAGGTTTTGACACGAACCCATTTCTCCGAGCATCATCAAGAAACACACAAAGAAAATCATAAAATCCTTCAACATTGTACAGTCCAAGCGGTTTCTGGTGTATGTTCAGGTTCGCCCAAGATAGTAATATAAAAATTTCCTCCAATGTGCCCAAGCCACCTGGCAAAGCGATAAAAGCATCAGCACGGTTAATCATTTCTACCAATCGTTCAGACATACCTGGCACGATCAGTTTCTCTCCGTTTGATGGTTCAATAAGATTTGTTTCTGCCAAGGGTTTTGGGATGATTCCCAAAACGTGACTGCCTCCTTCCTGTACGGCCTTTGAAATGATCCACATTAGTCCAAGATTGCCTCCGCCATATACTAAGTGCATATTCCTTGCAGCTAAGACTCGACCCAATTCTTGTGCTGCTTCTACGTATTGTGGTTTAGTACCAACACTACTACCGCAAAACACACATATGTTTTCAACTCGTCTTCTTGAATTGGCTTCCATGTTTAACTCTGGATGTCTTCAAAAGTGCATTGATGAGTTGAATTTATAGAACCTGAAAAGGGTGAGTAATAATAGCACTAGTATCTTCCAAAGGACAATTGTTAGCTAAGCAACAAAAGAAATCGTGAAAGGTCAAAAAGTCTGGATCCTGTCTATGAAAATAAAGATAACTACAAAAGAAAAGCAAATCAAAGCAATAATTAAGGCAACGAAATTGTGTACGCAATACGCCACTAGCTTAGTATAAATTCATAATGATGCGTCTCAAGAATTCATTCTTTACTCAGCCATCACTAATGAATTGTCTCTCTTCTTTGTGATTGCCAAACACCATTCCTTCTGTCTTAAAATGCTCCGTTTGTGCTTTTCCCTACAAACATAACACACAAAATTAAAAGCTCTACAACATGTATACACTAAATATAAAAATAGAAATTATAACAAAGTGCATGGGTTGCCTCCCTGCTAGCGCTAAATTTTTCGTCTTCAGCCAGACGTGACTGAAATCTATCTGTCAAGGAGGTTTCAGTGTCGTTTTGGACGTCCGATTAACGACAATCCCGTGAGCATTTTTTTTGAAGGGTCTTTTCCAACGGTAAAGTGGCAAAAAATATTTTGTCCCATTCAGTGCTTGTGCCACCTTTTTAATCTTTGTTGCTCCAGTGGTTCCTGAAAAGAAAGAAAGAAAATCAGGAGGTCTTGTATGGTGCTTGACTTTGAATGGAAGTTCCATTATGTCAAGCTTCTGGGTGATATCTTTGATTTGTACTCCCCAAAACAGTGATGTTTCGCCTGAATGCTCTGGATCTTCAATTTGGTCTAACAGTTGCTCCTTCATTTGCTCTGTTTCTTGCTCCACATTTTCTTCACAGATGTATTTTAGGATTTCCTCGTTCAGTTCTTCATCTGTTATATGTGAAAAATATGCTCCATAAGTGTCAACCTGAGGATGTAAAGAGATGTCAGATTTTAGGTCTTCATCCTCTGAGGCTGATGTGATTGGCTCAGATAGATCTTCTTCAAACATTTGTGCAAAGCATTCTCCAAGATCTTCATTTTGAGGCTGAAAAGTTTCATCCTTCTTTGTTGGTGCAGTTGGTACAAATAGCTCAGCTTCATCATCGTCAGAGTCAGAATAATAAAAATCAAATCGAGACTTTACCGGTCCGGGCTCCTGAACTGATACCTCAGATTCCTGATACTGCTCAGCCTCATCCTCTGTTATGATGTCATCGTGAAATGCTTGGTCATCTGAAAATGCTTCTTGAGGTATAAAGTTCTGGTTTTCTGTTAATTTTCTGATCTGATCTGTCATTCTCTGTATGGATTCTGTTTGACTCTGAATACTTTCGAGTTGATTCTGGAATGTTTCAAGCATTGTATCCAACTTTTCATCTCGTTTCTTGAACACATCTTTGAGCATGTCAATCATCTGATCTTCTTCTGATTGTTCTGATTGGTGATGAAGATCATTGTAGGTGGGTGGTGGATAAGATATAAAATGTGGTTCTGTGAAATGTGATGGCTCGTCATACCATGAAGGATCTTGATAGCTCTGCCACCCTGGATGGTAGTTGTATTCGCAATAATCTCTAGGATGGTTACCATTACATATGTCACATCTCCCCATTGCGTCTTGTTGAGAAAATGTGGTATTGCTTGGTTCTAGCATCCAGTGATAATTATTGGGCTGGACAACAGGCCTCAGAAAACCGAACTGTTGCTCCCAGATTTGGGGTGTATCTTCTAGTAAAGCTCGCGATCTTTCAATTTCCCAATAATGTTCCATTTTTCAATCACCTGAAAACAAAAGAAAGAAATAAAAATTACAGATAAAAATAAAGAAAATTAGATACCAGTAAATTAGATAGCTTCAAAATTAACAACTCAAGAAAAATAAGTCCCCGGCAACGGTGCCAAAAACTTGACCGGCGTAAGCACACACGTATAACGCAAGCGCACGTATCGTTCAAGTAGTATAAAAATATCGATCCCACGAGGACTTAATTCCTACTGTTGTTATTAATTATTGAATCTATTTATTTACAAATATCTAATTGAGGGTGAAGAGAATGATTGCTTGATTGATTTTGTTGATTGTAGATTTGCTAAATAAATAAAAAGACAAAAGAAAATACTAAGGAAAATAACAAAAGTCTCAAAGATCTAGGGTTGTGAATCCTTCTAATATCTTTTAATATATGAAGTGATTATTTTATGTTTGTGTAATAAATCGGTTTACTAACCTGGAACACGAAATTATGCGAAAGCCTCTGTCGATGGTCAGACGCAAATACCCAGTTTAACCCAATTGAATCATATGTCTATGTCAACCAAATTATATGGATTCATTAAGTTTGAGTTCCAATTATGGCTACCCCCGTCGAATAGGTATATGTCTATCCTGTAAGGAAATCTATTAAAGGGTTATCTATCCTCAAGAAAGATCGTGGGCTATTAAGTCTATGGCTGAAACCTAAAATCCCTATGTCTAGTTCATTTTAGATTTACCAGATCAATCTTATTGGTGATCAGACAACAAGAAGCATTAAGCTTAAGACTTAATAAGTAAACCTTTAAATTACCCAAACTATAAAATAACCCCTTATAAACCGGAGATATTAGAATTCATCACAACCCCAGATAACTAACACATAACTAGGGCTAGTAAAAACTTAAAAGTAAAAGACATAAAGTAAAAATGCTGAAAAGTAAAAGACATAAAGTAAAAACTGAAAAGTAAAATAAAATAAAATGCTAAGGTAAAAGGATCAACTTTTACTATTTACTATTTAGATATCTCCCTTAATATAATATATTAACTTGTGATTATTTTACCAACCAGCCATATAGGCGGTAACCTGATTAAGTCAAATTAAATCCAACCAGCCATAAAGACGGAACCAAAATAAACCTGCCATATAGGCGGTAAGAAAATTTAATTACCAACCGACCAATCTGGCGGTATCCTTGATTAGTCAGGATTAAACCAGATTAAAATGATTTACCAACCGACCAATATGGCGATATCCTTTTTAAGTCAATATTTTAAATAGTGAATATATTATTTTTAAGTGAGATTAATCTAAATAGTAACAGTAAAAGAATTACCTTTCACCATAGCTGGGGAAGTTACATCATCATGGTGAATAGTAAAAACTGTAAAAAGTAAGAAAGTAAATTACTATTATTACAAAACGTAATTAAAATTATTTACAAAACTAAAAACTAAAAGAAACTAGATAGAAAACTCCATATTTACATCAGAGAATTCAGAGAGAATGGTACATTTGAAACTGAAAGATCGAGCTGAATTTATAGGCCTCGGTAGACTCTGGACGTCGCGACGCCAAGGCCTTTGGCGTCGCTACGCCAAGGCCTTTGGCGTCGCTACGCCAGCTTCTTTTGGACGTGGCATGCTGAGGTGATGACACGTGGCGATTCTGGATAAGGTGATAAGGTGACACGTGGCAAGGTAGTTGGAGCTCAATTATTGTGACACGTGGCGGCTTCTAATTGGTCGGTTCAGATTCTTATCCACCACGTGTCAGATAAGGATAAGTCAGTCAATAATTGATGCTGATGTGGTGACACGTGGCAATTTGACTGTCGGCACCATAGAATCGCGACACGTGGCACGCTGTGATTGGTTGATGATGACGTGGCAGCCACGTGGCACTTTGACTTGGTCAACATGTGATGTGTATGATGACGTGGCAATGATGTGGAGTGACACGTGGCGATGGCTACTGTCGGCACCGTATGATGATGACACATGGCACGGCGCACGTTAATAGATCGGCTGTGATGGTGACACGTGGCACGGCGAACGTTAGCAAAGTCAAATTTTCTCAGATTCTGATTTATGGACCTGGCACACGTTAGCACTGTTCGGCGCATGTTAGGCATCGCAACGCCAAGGACTTGCGCGTCACGACGCGGACAAATTACAAAAATACCTTTTTTCCAATTTTTACTGTTTTGGTCCAAATCACCTCCAGAATGTCCTGAAACTTTATTTATCTACAAAATAACACAAAACACATCAAAATATTCACAAGACTCAAGAAACTATAAAAAAATATTAAGTTAAATGAGTGGGAAATAGTGATAGATTTACCACTCATCATGTTCCTGGGTGATTGACATATATGGTGGTTCAAGAGGTAACCTTGTTGGACAATTATGACCCATAGTGTCACTATTTGTACATATCACGGTGTTGTTGTACAAATTAACTATGTGACAAATGAGACTGCACTCTTATCATTTGTGATTAGATCACCTAGATGTATAAATGATAGGAGGTCCCTATGATTTGTTCCTGGACTGAGAATGATATGAGACGGTATTAGTCCACGAAGGATAAATCATCAAATATCCCTAGTCAGAGCATTGTCGAGATTGGACATCGATAAATGCGTAAAACACTAGTATTACACTTGTGCGCGTTGTGAGGGCACAACGACATAGTTCTCATATATTTGGGTATAGGATACTCATGCAAGTATAATATGAGGTTGTGTTTTATCGATGGTACAGGAAACAGCTTCGCTCTGGATAGACCCCCTCGGAATTCCATTGGTAGTATGACTATGTGTATTTGGTCTTAACTTGAGACTTGCACCGCTAATACTTGCGACAATCAATATATTTTGGTTGCGGTCGTCCAGGACTTTAACGGGTTCCGTGTACGCCAATGTTGGGTATATTGAGAATCGTAGTGTATTAGGTGTGATGTCGAGATGGAAGTATCACTCCAGTCATAGTGGAGATGATGGTCACATAGGATACGGAACTCGTTCCCTTAAATGCTCGAGCTATCGGGATATTATGACTAGGTCATGTTTATCCGATTAAAGAGACTAGTTACCAGAGATCCGACATGTGCTTCGTATGGGGCAGACACAATTCCAGCCCCAGGCCTAGCACGTGATCATCCGACAGTGGATCGAAATACGCAATACTACGGTATACTACGCTTGATATAGATCCTTTATTCCTGTAAGGATATTTCCGGAGAATTGGGTAGGCATGTCGTTTTGCTAGAGGCCAACCTTGTCTTGTTAATCGGTATAAACGTAGTACGAGGTACTTAAGTGTTCGGATAGTCCGACGACCGACTTTACTGCCAACATATCCGGGGATCTCATGGGTCGTTTCCCAAAGATTCACCGATGACGTATGACTCGCACTCTTAATTAATCTGGGATTAATTAGAAGAGAGAGAAAATTAATCTGGGATTAATTGCAGAGATATTTTATCTGGGATAAAATATCAATTAAAGAGAGATAATGATTAATTTGGAATTAATCGACAAATTAATATATTCGATATATTAAACGAAATTAGATTTCGATGCGGAATTAAAATTAGATTTTAATTCGGGCGAACGAATTAATTTAGAATTAATTCGTTAGCGACGTGAATAGTAATTTCGCTAGGCGTAATCATTTAATTACGACGCAACGGAAAATTCATTAATTTGGAATTAGCGAACCCGGGCCCGAGATTATTTGCGAGGCATTCGCATTTCGAATTCGAGTGCGGCACACAAGTCAAATCAAACGTCAAATCGCTAGTCGCATCAAGCGTCAAATCATTAGTCACTTTGCGTGATGTGACTTGACAACTTGATGGATTGAGTGATGTGAGTAGATGGAGCATTAAATGCTTGACTTTTGAAAGCCAAATTCACTTGAAATGAATTTGAGATTCACATTTGTGTATAAGATACACAAATTTGGAACACATCACACAATTCTCTCTTTCTCTCATCTCTTTCTCTTCACGCCCTTGGGCAACTTTCTGTTTTCTGGTTTCTTGAAACCGTGAGCAGTGGGAAGCAAGAGTTGGAAATTTGTGGCAAATTTCTTGAGTGCTAGCACACTACGAGACATGCGAAGGTGATAGGGAAGTCCACCCATGAGCCGGGAATTGTTCGACGAAGCTTGGAGCTTGACGAAGGACCACCATGGACGCCAAACCAGTGAGCACTGGCAGTGAACTGCCGAGCAGTCCATGAGGCAGAATTTCAGTTTTATTTGTCTCCGAGTCGCTCAACCGATTGATGTAAGTATTCCGTGACTTCCTCGATTTGTATTCGCACTTGTTTCATGTTTGTTATTCGATCCTCGGGGCCTAGAAACTCCAACAATGGTATCAGAGCGTTGTTAAAAGCATGAAACAAATTTAGGGCTTAAAATTTGGGTAAAATGTTTTTGAGCATGATTTGAATTAATTGGATGTTTGAGTATGCTTATAACATGTTTAATTGAAGTTAGATTGGATCAATTTCAAGAAAAATGATTTGGAACATTTTTCCCCAAAATTTCTTGCTTGGTCGAGAGTTATGCCATATATGGTCTTGGTAATTTTTTGTTTTTTGATTCATTGGATGAGTTAGAATCATTCCGGAATGTAATTTAATGTCAATTGTGGAATTAATTGGATTGAATTCGAATCGAACACAAATCTCCTCCCTTGGCCGAGACATATATAGCATGAAATGAGTTTGATTTTAATCAATATGTGTTGGACATGTGATGATGAAAATGAGCATGATTAATTGTATAAATTGATGTTTTAGAAATGTTAATTTGGGTGATTAATCATGATATACACTTTAGGTTAATTAAATGTGAAATTGGATTTTTGTGTTTAATTATGTTGGGCCTTAAAATTGGATTTGGGCTTTTATGTTGTAAATAGGCTTATTGGGCTTTGTTGTACAAAGTTGGGTTTATGCAAAATTGGTTGGATCCAATTAGGCCCAAAACCGCTTCCATAAAGCCCAAATGCGACTTAATGGACTTTTAAAGTTTAATTGGGCCTAATGGGCCTAAATTGATTTCTAGGCTTATGGGGTAATTCCCGGATTGGATTTTGGTTATTCGGTTTGACCCGAGTTGACCAAAAGTCCACGCCTTAAGAAATTAATTAAAAGCCCATTGGACTTTAATTAAATTGATGTTGGACGTTAATCGGGCTTTGAGACCCGTAACGATTAAATTTGGAATTTAAGTCGTAAAAGGTTTATTATTAAAGTGTAATATTTAATTTGGAATTAAATAACGAATTAGAATTGAATGCATATTAAATTGGATTTAATGATGTAGTTTAATTTAATTCGAGAATTCGTACTTTGAGTACTTATTCGCAAAAACGAGTTTGACTCGAGCAAAATCAAATCGTTGTTTGAACATTGGATGATCACTAATTATCAGATTAATTAATTTGATTAGATTGATTGATAACATGCTTGTGTGAATACATAGTTGCGATGCATGAATAATGTATATCTGATGGATATTAGATGGGTGGGACAATTTTAGAAATTGTTGTAATAAATTTGATTTATTAATTGGACCTGCGTGTCCAGCCTTATTACCTCATTATTCTTTGTATTCTCTTCTCACATATTCCCCTCAATGTAAATGAGGTTTCTTTAGAAGTGTATTGTAACGGGTAGAAGTAAATACTTGTGCTAGCGGGAGAGAGAAATAGAGAGATGATCTAGGATCAGTGTAAAGTATCCATCCGCATATCATTATTAATTTTCATATGCGCTTTATTATGTGTTTAGAATGCATGTTTAAGGGTGTATGATGATGAGACCTTAACAAAGATAATAAATTGGTTGCCAATTTGCAAGCGGAAAACCCTCGCTAAATATTAAGCGTCTTTCCTTCAATTGAGTGATTCTCACTCAAGATCCGAGACTGGCATTGGCTTGTTGGCCAAAGTCAAGGCCTTTGTCCGTCGAGGATATGTTTGAATCACGAACGCTTTGTTCCATATCAGTGTCTTGTCCAAGTTGTGATTTGTTGGCCAAAGTCAAGACCATTTCTTGTCCATCGACATTGATTACGAAGCTTTCCATGGTCAATGGGTCGCGCTTGACTGGGATCACTAAGTTTGTTGTGCCAAAGCCAAAGCTTAGTTGATTCAGAGGAAAAAGGTTAGGTAATACATTGGATGTATTGGCATATATAAGATATATGTTTCGGACTTGGATGTCCCCCTACCGGATCTAGGAATTGGATTGGATCCAATCGATCTTAGAGATCTACCTAGTTAATTATCATACAATTTGTTGGCCAAAGTCAAGATTGTGTGATATTTAACGGGATCCTAGCCCACTAGGAAACACAGTTTCCCGAGTACTCGACAGAGGGTTAGAGGCTCGTCGAAAAATAGTGGGAGGCAAGAATTGAATTTGCAATATTCGTTTAATTACTTGCCATACGCGCTCAAACAAATATCATTCGTCAAATAAATTAAATGTTAGTTGGACTAATATTTAAACGTTGTTTTTAATAAATAGTTGGACTATATTCAAACAATTCACTTATAGTTGATTTTAATAATTGGATTATAGTAATCAATATAATTGATTTTAATCTATTAAATTATAGTTGATTAAATAGTTGGACTATTGTAATCATTATAATAAATAGTACAAAAATCATTGATTAAATAGTTGGACTATTAAAATCAAGATATAAATGAAAGATTGACATTTAAAACATAATCCTATGAAAAATGTATTTAAATGGTTTAATTTTCAAATTGGGAATAATTTCAGGATGGTCCTGGAAAATCATAAGTTAATTTATTTGATAAAATAACATGTTAGGCCTAAGACCGGAGTTAAGCAAATAGTAGAGCATAATCTTTGGAAAATTTATGTAATGATAACTTTAGTGCTTAATCTATTAAACTTGTCGTAGTAGACTCCTTAATTTCTGAATCAGAACTAAGGATTAGATCCTTAAAGTATGATAATGAAATTGAAGGATCTCCATAAATCTATGCTTAGATTTTAGAACAACTAAATTGCAATAAATAACTCTTTGAGAGTTAATGACTATTCTCAAGGAGATAAAGTCAAAGTTTGCAATAAGGCAAGTAGCGCTAGTCGCACTTTACTTCGATATTCTAGAAACCCGAGGCTTGGCCAAAGGCTTCTGGAATATGATAAGGGCAAAGGCAAAATCATTATAATATTCTGGGAAGATAAAGGACATATCCCAAAATGTCTGCTCAAATGTGGCAAACGGGATCGCGGAAGCGTGACTGCCGTTTGGACAAAGCAGACATGAAGGAATTGAAGAACGAGCAAGGCTCTGACTTCAAATATGTTTGTCATAAATTTACTCACTACTAGTATTAAAATTGGATTTTAGATACTAAGTGTGATATAAATATGCATTGATGTTCAGAATCTGTTTTGAACAGGATACTGACTTCAATCGAGATTAATCTGCGAATTGGAAACAGGACGAAAGTCGCTGTTTTAACCGTAGATACCTAATTTAGGAACTACCTTCGGGTATGTACCTAAATTTGGAAACTGTTATAATGTAACTAGTTTGACTAGGAACATTATCTCTATATCATTGTTTGACCTGCTGCGGGTAAACCTTTATATTCTAAAACACTAAAGTGTTTTATTATATAAAGATGATATTGAGATAAACACATTATATGTGAATAACAGAATTTATATTTTGAATATAAATAAATCTCAAACATATAAAATGACTAACAAACAGCTCAAACTGATTTGATCAGAAGAAACTGAATTGTGGCATTGTTGTCTGGGACACAATCAAACAAGACTCGTATATCCGCACATTTGAAGAGTGGGTACTAGGACTGATTTGATCCCATTCAAATAAAGTCTACGAATCTAGTTTATTGGGCAAAATGCCTAAAACACTATTTACTTGGTAAAAGTGTAAATGCCACCAATCTGTTAGCCCTAGTTCATAGTGAAGCAAGTGGGCCCATGTCTAGCTAGGCTAGAGGTGGATATGAATATTTCGTGACCTTTACGGATGTGGCATCGCATTATGGTTATGTGTTTCTTTTGAAGAACACAAATCGGAAAATTTTAAAGTTTCGACACGAAATAGACAAACAGATCGGCTAAAGTATTAGACTGTCACAGTAAGACCGTAATGGAAAATACTTAAGCAATAAGTTTTTTATATACTTGAAAGAGTATAGTATTCTTTCAAAGAGGACTCCTCCCGAAACACGTCAGTTTGACGGTGTGTCCGAAACGATAAACCGAATTTTGTTAGACATGATAAGGTTAATCATGAGTCGCTCTGAGCTACCATTTCCTTCAACGGATAAGCTTTAAACAGTGCAAGAACTTATTTTGAATAAGGTTCCATAATAATCTGTTTGACAGATTTCATATTAGATATGAACAGGAACGAAACCGGGTTTCTTATTCCTGAAAATTTTGGTATGCTAGGCATATGTTTGGATGATACCAAACTAAAACCCAAATTGGATTAGTGCCAATTGTAGGTTATCCTAGGGATACCAAAGTATAGTACTTATACAACTCACAAGGGAACAATTAGATTGTTGCTCGCCATGCAGTATTCCTAAGAGGAATACCGATATGCAGTGGTAAGTGGGAGGATAGTAAAACTCGATGAAAATCGGAGTAACACTATTCATGGCACCTATTCCTTAATGGAACATAAATAGTTCATCAAGGATGAAACTATACCATTAATCTTCGTATACACAAGAACCACGTATGTCGGAGAGAGTCAGAAAACAACCTGGGGTATGAGTTTCTGATCTCACCTCATAAAGATGTCAATTTTTTGAGGAATACCAACTGACTACGTATGAGGAAGTGATACAAGGTATCGACTCCCTATCATGGCAAAGTGTCATGAATCCGAAATGGATTCCATGTATATCAACAAGTTTGGATACTAGTTGATGTACCGCAAGGCATTGTGCCTATTGGTACTATTCAGTCTTCAAGGAAGACATACATGGAAGGCAACATACCAACGTGTAAAGCTAGGCTTTTAGCGGAAAGGTATCGTTATCAATATTGTGTTGATTACGATTGAACCTTTTACTTGTTGCCATGGTAAATCCATTTGGATAATGCTTGCTAAAGCTGTATGTTTCATTTATGAAATATGACAGCTTAACGGGAAAATCGCTTTCCTGAAAAGGAAACCTTTTGGAGGATGTTTACAACATCCTGTTGGTTTTGACGTACCAAAACTAGCAAACAAGGTTTGCGGGTTAATCGATCCATGTTTGGATTGAAGCAAGCATTAGGTTCTTGGAATTATCGTTTTGATGTAATCATAATGCTTTATGATTTAATTCAAAATGAAATGATTCTTGTGTATATAAGAGGGTTAGTGGGAGCGCACTGACAGTGGTTGTCCTATAAAATAATGATAATATGTCATTTCTTGGAAATGATATTCCCATAATAATAATCGGTGACAGCTTGGCTTTCGAGAAAACTCTCCGAGAACTCGTACATTGAAAAATGTACGTGACCTGGTGTCTCATACACTTTGAGCATATGGATTCACAATCAGGCCAATCCAAGTGATAGTCACTGGATTGATGTTCAGAACGTCCGTTAGTTTCTTAGAGATCTAAGGATGCTGTCTTAATCTGTGGAGAAAGAGAACTTGAAGTGACTGGGATCACTACTGCAAGTTTCCCAAACCAATAAAATGACTATAAGTCGCAAACGGTACTATACAGTTTGAATAACTGTACAGTGAGCTGGAAATCTTCCAATCAAGTTATTGTTACCGAATAAACAACAAATGCGGGTTATTGCTGCAGCTGAGGCGGCAAAAGAAGCCATTTGGGTCGATAACAAATCTAATTAGATTAGATATAGTTCTGTTAGCACCTGAGCTAGGCGTAAGCACAGGCTAAAGAATTAATGGTCTCATCAACGATCCAGATACATACTTCGATAATCATCTGATTCGTTCGGATCATGCATCGTGGCGATGTGATGATCGTATAAATCGCATCAGACGATAATCATGCAAATACGCTGACGAAAGCATTTTCTCAACAGTTTGAGCCAACCGTACATAGTTCGGGTATAAGACACTCGAGTGACTGGCTATAGGCCAAGTGGGAGATTGTTGGACAATTATGACCCATAGCATCACTATTTGTACAGATCATGGTGTTGTTGTACAAATTAACTATGTGACAAAGGAGATTGCACTCTTATCATTTGTGATTAGATCACCTAGATGTATAAATGATAGGAGGTCCCTATGATTTGTTCCTGGACTGAGAATGATATGAGACAGTATCAGTCCACGAAGGATAAATCATCAAATATCCCTAGTCAGAGCATTGTCGAGATTGGACATCGATAAAAGCGTAAAAGACTAGTATTACACTTGTGCGCATTGTGAGGGCACAACGCCATAGTTCTCATATATTTGGGTATAGGATACTCATGCAAGTGTAATAGGAGGTTGTGTTTTACCGATGGTACGGGAAACAGCTTCGCTCTGGATAGACCCCCTCGGAATTCCATTGGTAGTATGACTATGTGTCTATGGAAGTCCGAAATCAGGGTATGTGTATTTGGTCTTAACTTGAGACTTGCACCGCTAATACTTGTGACAATCAATATACTTTGGTTGCAGTCGTCCAGGACTTTAACAGGTTATGTGTACGCCAATGCTGGGTATATTGAGAATCGTATTGGGTGTGATGTCGAGATGGAAGTATCACTCCAGTTATAGTGGAGATGATGGTCACATAGGATACATAACTCGTTCCCTTAAATGCTCGAGCTATCGGGATATTATGACTAGGTCATGTTTATCCGATTAAAAAGACTAGTTACCAGAGATCCAATATGTGCTTCGTACGGGGCAGACACAATTCCAGCCCCAGGCCTAGCACGTGATCATCCGATACTGGATCGAAATACGCAATACTACGGTATACTACGCTTGATATAGATCCTTTATTCCTGTAAGGATATTTCCGGAGAATTGGGTAGGCATGACGCTTTCCTAGAGGCCAACCTTGTCTTGTAAATCGGTATAAACGTAGTACGAGGTACTTACGTGTTCGGATAGTCCGACGACCGACTTTACTGCCAACATATCCGAGGATCTCATGGGTCGCTTCCCAAAGATTCACCGATGACGTATGACTCGCACTCTTAATTAATTTGGGATTAATTAGAAGAGAGAGAAAATTCATTTGGGATTAATTGCGGAGATATTTTATCTGGGATAAAATATCAATTAAGGAGAGATAACGATTAATTTGGAATTAATCGATAAATTAATATATTCGATATATTAAACGAAATTAGATTTCGACCCGGAAGTAAAATTAGATTTTAATTCGGACGAACGAATTAATTTAGAATTAATTCGTTAGCGACGTGAATAGTGATTTCGCTAGGCGTAATCATTTAATTACGACGCAATGAAAAATTCGTTAATTTGGAATTAGCGAACCCGGGCCTGAGATTATTTACGAGCGCATTCGCATTTCGAATTCGAGTGCGGCACGCAAGTCAAATCAAGCGTCAAATCGCTAGTCGCATCAAGCGTCAAATCATTAGTCACTTTGAGTGATGTGACTTGACAACTTGATGGATTGAGTGATGTGAGTAGATGGAGCATTAAATGCTTGACTTTTTGAAAGCCAAATTCACATGAAATGAATTTGAGATTCACATTTGTGTATAAGATACACAAATTTGGAACACATCACACAATTCTCTCTTTCTCTCATCTCTTTCTCTTCACGCCCTTGGGGCTACTTTCTGTTTTCTGGTTTCTTGAAACCGTGAGCAGTGGGAAGCAAGAGTTGGAAATTTGTGGCAAATTTCTTGAGTGCTAGCACACTACGAGACATGCGAAGGTGATAGGGAAGTCCACCCCTGAGCCGAGAATCGTTCGACGAAGCTTGGAGCTTGACGAAAGACCACCATGGACGCCAAACCAGTGAGCACTGGCAGTGAACTGCCGAGCAGTCCATGAGGTAGAATTTCAGTTTTGTTTGTCTCCGCGTCGCTCAACCGATTGATGTATGTATTCCGCGACTTCCTCGATTTGTATTCGCACTTGTTTCATGTTTGTTATTCGATCCTCGGGGCCTAGAAACTCCAATTAACCTCAATCGACAAAGTCGTATGGATTGAAGGAGAAAGTGTATGTATTTTTCTCAATTCATCGTATGGACTGAAGGAAGTCCAAGACCCCGTTTGACTCGACATGAGTCCATGGATGTCCCCAGTCAACTGATCATGATGAAGGTTCAGGAGTTGTTTTCACTCGACATGTCGTATAAACTGAGGAGAGACTGTGTCTCCTTTTTTACCCGACATGAGTCCAAGGGGGTGTCCTGGTCGACTGAACCTGTTGAAGGTTCAGAAGTTGTTTTCACTCGACATGTCGTATGGACTGATGGATGTCCATGTATTTTATTTGACTCGACATGTCGTATGGACTGAGGGAAGTCCATATCTTCAATTGACTCGGCACGAGTCCATGGGGGATGTCCCCGGTCGACCGAACCAGATGATGGTTCAAGAGTAATCTCACTCGTCAGGTCGTATGGACTGAGAGATGTCCATGTATTTTATTTGACTCGACATGTCGTATAGACAGAGGGAAGTCCATATCTTCAATTGACTCCACATGAGCCCATGGGGAATGTCCTCTGTCGATTGAACCATATGATGGTTCATAAGTAATATCACTCGACATGTCGTATGGACTGAGAGATGTCCATGTATTTTATTTGACTCGACATGTCGTATGGACATAGGGAAGTCTATATCTTCAATTGACTCCACATGAGCCCATGAGGAATGTCCCATGTCGACTGAACCAGATGATGGTTCATGAGTAATCTCACTCGACATGTCGTATGGACTGAGAGATGTCCATGTATTTATTTGAATCGACATGTAGTATAGACTGAGGGAAGTCCATATCTTCAATTGACTCCATATTAGCCTATAGGGAATATCCCCTGTCGACTGAACCAGACGATGGTTCATGAGTAATTGCATTCGACATTGTCGTAGAACCATGGGAGGTTCATATCTTGACTCGGCACGAGTCCATGGGGGATGTTCCTGGTCGATCGAACCTGATGTAGGTTCAAAAGTAATTTCACTCGACAACGTCGGATAATTATGATGTTCTTTAAGCCAAGACTTTCAAGTGTGTTATGTTGAGTGACCATTCTCCTTGCCAGGCCTTTTATATCGTTTCTCATTCGACACTAGGACTGCTTTTAGGTTTTTCTCTAGCCATTTTAACGCAACCCTAGCATTAGTTACAATGAGTTTTGGCGGGAATTTGAGGCGCCAAAATGGAAAGGTGTATAAGAGAGCTTCGAAGGTTCATTTGCCTCATTCTCAAAATTCCATTTCAAAGGTCGAGTTGGGAGGACTCTCAAGTCTTCAAGGTATTCTTCAAAAACTCAACTCTTGTTCTTCATTTTCTTTAAACATTCATAGTGTAGATTCAAGCTGTTCTTAGGTAGTATAGACTGTTTGATCTTTCGGACCTCAGATCTATTTTCAAAATTATGTTCGTGGGTTTTGATCTTTAGGGAATAATTTTCTAAGGAGTTTAGTGTTTATATGCTTTTCGTTTGGAGAATGTCGAGTGGAGAATCCTTAGGCAGTTTAGGTGCTAAAATTGATAATTTTTTCGAATCATCTTCAAGTGAGACGGAGGTGGATGAGGTATATAGGGATTGGTCGTATCAGGATCTGATTGAGGCTGGGTTAATAACCGTAGTTGAGTTATCCCAAGAAGTCCCCACTGAAGCTATACCACTAAGGATTTTACCAGCTATTGTATAGTCGAGTGAACCTAGTACAAGTGAACCAACTAATCTGTTATCGAAAAACCCTGCTAGTCGAATGACTGAGAAACTATTGAGGGAACTCGGGTGCAAGTATAGGTTTCCTGATACATTGGAACTGAGGGTATCCTTGTCGAGTGAAAGAATTGACTACAAAGTTCCGGGGTGGATAGGATTCTACGTGCGACCATTCACTGATGAACTGAGGTTCCCCATTCCAAGATTAGTTTATGAGGTTCTGGATCACTTTGAGATAGCTCATTCTCAGCTGATGCCCAATACTTGGAGGATTCTGTTGTCGATTGAGTGCATGGCCTTCAAATTAGGAGTTTTTTTTGAGGTGAAGGATGTTCTAGACACATACTATCTTAAAGAACACTTGAAGGAGAATGGAAGATATACTCTGTTTCTTCGCCAGAGGAAGAAACATTTAGTTACCGGATTGTCGACTAATGATAGGGGAAATTGGCAATCCGATTACTTCTTTGTGAGGGGTGAGGGTATATTTGGTTCGGCTGGATCTGGTCAAATCCCAGAACATTGGAGTTTGTCGAGTGAGTGGCGTTTCTCTATTATGTTTTATCCTCGAACTTATTTATGAATTGGAATAATCGTGAACTTTGTTATTGCAGATCCTTTATGAAATAAGTCGTTTGTCACTATTAGTCGAACCATTTCAAACACCAAAGCGATTTTAGCTATGTTGGCTGAAGAAAGAGATTGGAGAGTCATCTTGGTAGAAGAGAGATTAAGGGCGACTCTGTTGTGGAAGGATATTCACAGTCGAGAAGGTACCCTCCTGGCCTTTTGTAAAGACGTATTGCCCGTGCTATCTGGTAGTTGGTCGTGTCAATAATTATACGGAGAATCTATATTTTTAAAGCCTCTAAATCCTAAGGAACTTTTATGCGCAAAGGACATGATGTCTGGACCATTCAAAGTATCTTCACTCGAAGAAA
The DNA here is from genome assembly GCA_019454045.1 of Zanthoxylum bungeanum. NCBI lineage: Eukaryota > Viridiplantae > Streptophyta > Magnoliopsida > Sapindales > Rutaceae > Zanthoxylum > Zanthoxylum bungeanum. Next base: position 43,428 of record SKCR01031818.1, read on the forward strand.
TGAAGAACCAGAGGAAGGCTAGGAAATTGAAGGTGAAGGAGCCTGAAATTGAGAAGGTAGTGGATCCCCAACCCAAAGATGTTGTATCAAGCGAGGCTGTTACGGAGAAGGGGAAGTCGATTGAAACGACTTCAGCTGGGAAGAAAAGGAAAGTCGTTATGGAGGTGGAGGAAGATATTGATAACGTTATTTTAAAGGTTCCTCGTGAGTCGATTGCGATTTTAGACCCTTCAAGTGTAAACTCATTTGTGGATGGGCTTCTTCTGGAGGGCGATGAAGAAAGGCTAACACAGATTAGTCCAGTATAAGCCATGAAGAAAGCAACAGCTCTAAACTATCAAGTGTGTATACTTAGATTTTCTCTATATTTCTTTGATTTTTGGTCGAATGATCTCTAACTTGGGAAATTTCAGGCATTGGAGTGCAGCCTATACATGCGAAAGTACGCGGAGTCGAGTTAGAGAAAGATGAGGGAACTGGAGAAATCATTGTCTGTGGTGAGGAAGGAAGCATCAGAGCTGAAGTCTGGGTTGACCGCTTCTCAGAGAAATGAAAAAGGGCTCGAGAAGGAGTTGAAGGAAACTAAGGCCACTCTTAAAATGGAGAAGGAGACGTCTGAATTAACTATCGAGGCTTATAAACAAAGTTTGGACAATATGACGAAAGAAAAAGAGCAGCTGCTTAACAAATGGAAGGGATCGCTATTGAATCTATGCTGAAGGATATATATGACTTGATGAGGAACTATGTCGCTGGGAAGCATGTCAATTGGATGCCGGAAAGATGGATTTGAGAGTATGAAAGGTCTGTTGCTGGACTTTCTATGTCGACCGAAGGCGACGATGAGGAAAATGGTGATGAGGTCGACTCAAAGAAAGGTGAGGCTGAATTAGAGGCAGTTCCTGAGGTTGAATTAGAAGAGACCGAGGGAGAGTGGAGGAAGGTGGATGTTGGACCGGCTGTGGTCGAGACCGATGTGATTGTGTATCCTAGAGTCCAAGAAGAAGATGCTCCTGCCAGTATTCCCGTGGCTGCTGAAGAGGAACCAACTGGTGCTCCAGAAGTTTAAAAATTTTACTAATCTAACGCACTTTGGTTTTGTTAATATTTTGTATAAAGCAAACTATTTTGTCGAATGGAAGGGAAACTTGTCGATGTTTTGAACAAGGCTCTTTATCTTGTCGAATAGAAAAAGAGTTTCTAATGAATGATTTTGATGAATGAACTTTTATTCCAATCAGTCGTATGACTTTTGCAAACAACAAATCTCTTTATTTATACTTTCGAAAGATAACTAAGTACTGCATGCATACTTCGAAAAATAACTAACTAAGCAACACAAGTATTACCAGATGAATCGTTTGAGATGAACGGCGTTCCAACTATTGCGAATGAGAGTCCCCTCCACGGTTTGTAGCTTGTAGGCTTCCCTCCCAACAATTTTGGTAACGAGGTACGAACCTTCCCAGTTCGGTCCCAGCTTACCATCGCCAATCTTCTTTGTGTTCTGGAAAACTCTGCATAGGACCCAATCTACTTCCTTAAAAGTTCTGCTCCTGAAATTTTTGTCAAAGTATCTGGCCATCCTCTGTTTATGGGCTGCTAGTCGAATGGAAGCTCGGTCCCTCATTTCATCAATTGTATCGAGACTGTAGTTCATAAGCTGTCGATTCGATTCCTCATCGATCCATTGGTAGCGTGGGGATGGGATAACTTCTTCAGTCGGTATTACTGCTTCCGTTCTAAAGGCCAGTGAGAATAATGTTTCGCCTGTTGATGATCGAGCTGTTGTCCTGTAAGACCACAACACCCCCGTGAGTTCATCTGCCCAAGCGCCCTTAGCTTTTTCTAATCTCTTCTTCAAAGTATTCAGAATCGTTTTGTTAGAAGACTCGGCTTGGCCGTTTGCTTGTGGGAAGCGTGGGGTTGAGAAGCTCAACTTTATGCCCCAATTCCTGCAGAAGTCTTGAAAGTGATGGCTGATGAATTGCGAACCATTGTCGGTCACGATTTCCCTTGGTATGCCGAACTGACAAATGATATTCTTTCAGACAAATGTTTGTGCCTCTTTGCCGCGTATTCTAGCAAATGATTATGCTTCGATCCACTTCGAGTAGTAATCCGTCAGAACAAGCATGTAGACTCGTTGACCTGGGGTGGCTGGAAGTTTCCCAATGATGTCCATTCCCCACTTTATGAACGGCCAGAGAGATAAGATGTGATTGAGTCTTCTCGGTGGGAGATGTGAGACTGGAGCATACCTTTGGCATTTTTCACACTTCTTAGTGAATTCAGCTGAGTCGGACCTCATCGTAGGCCAATAGTAGCCTATCGAATGGGCTCGAAGTGCCAAGCTCCTCCCTCCAGAATGATTCCCATATTCCCTCTCATGTAGCTCTACCAACACATGCTGCGCTTCGTCGTGTGTGAGGTACTTCAGGTAGGGTCCTGAAAATGATCTTTTTAGCAACTGACCGTCGAATATGGTGAACCTTGCAGACTGTCTCTGGACTTTTCTGGCTTGGATTTTATCGTCTGGGAGCACGCCTTCTTGCAGATATTTGACAATAGGTGTCATCCAAGTGTCGACTGAATTGACTGAGGTGACCACTCTTTCTTCTTTCCAAATTGCTGGCCAGTTCAGGTATACTACTGGTATCGAACATGGTTTGTTTCCCTCCATCGTTGAACCAAGCGTGGCCAAAGCATCTGCTTGAGAGTTCTCACTCATTGGGACTTGGTTTATAGTAAGTTCCTCAAACGGCGACTGAATATCTTTCACCTTTTGTAAGTAGGATGCCATCTGTGGACCTCGTGCGTGATATGACCCCTGGATCTGGTTGACAATCAATTGCGAATCAGACTTTACTTCTATCTTTGTAGCTCCAAGTTCTTTAGCTAAAGACAACCCTGCTATCAACGCTTCATACTCTGCCTCGTTGTTGGTAACTCTAAAACCACACTTGATTGCTTGTTGTAGAACGTCGCCTTCCGGAGTGGTAATCATTATCCCGAGGCCACAACCCTTTTTGTTACTGGATCTGTCGACTGCAAGTTTCCATGGAATGGTCAAATGGACATAGTAGACTTCTTTTTCAGTTGCAACAAGTAGGCTGGGAGTGAAGTTGGCTACAAAGTCTGCTAAGGCTTGAGATTTGATGACGGTTCTGGGCATGTATGTGATGTCGTATTCCCCGAGTTCAATAGCTCACTTTATCAATCTTCCCGATAATTCTGGTTTATGGAGTATGCTTATTAAAGGATATGTAGTGTACACCGTGATTGGATGTCCCTGAAAGTAGGGCCTAAGCTTTCTTGCAGCCGTTATCAAAGCGAATACCAACTTCTCCATTAGTGGGTAGCGTGATTCTGCTCCCAACAGTGCTTTACTTACGTAGTAGACTGGGAGTTGTGCATCTGCCTCTTCTCTGATTAAGAATGCACTAACCGCGTGTTCTGAAACTCCCAGGTAGATAAATAGCCTCTCGTTGTCGAGTGGCTTTGACAACAGAGGTGGGGTGGTAAGATATCACTGTGTGTGGCATTTAAGGGCTGACAGTGTCGGTTTTGTGTCTTCACGTGGGGGGTAGCGAGAGAGTGGCAGTGAGTGGATTTGGTGAACTATTTTATGTATGTAGGTTATGCGCGTGAAGGTCAGGCTGCTGGAGGTCGTTGGTTTAGGAGTATGTTTGTGAAGATGCTTATTGTTTAGAGAGGGTGGTTCGATGATGGTAGAGTAGAGGAGGAAGAGAAAATTATTTGCTTTCTTTCTTGTTGCTTTGGGCGTGAGTTGCTAGGGCTTCAAGGTTGGTTTTAGGCTTCTTTTTATAGGCAAAGGGTTGGGGTTTACCTTGTGTGAAAAGGGAAAGGATTTGTTTAATTATGGGAGATATTTTTAATTAGTGTGTGATAGAGAAAAATCTTTTAATTAGGGAAGTGATTAGATATAATTTGATTTGTTAGGAAGATGATATATTTGATTTGTTTTATTTAGGTATGTAATTTAATCGAATTAGGAAAGCGTTTGATGAGATTTGATTTGTATCTTTTAATTAGGGAATGTGATTTATCTTGATTTTAGCATGTGTTAATATGTGTTTTTGTTTAATTTGGAAGGTGATGGGAGTGAATGGACTCCTTGGGCGTGTATCAGAGGCAGTTTTCAGGGTCATTTGGGTGTGTCTCAGAGGTAGTTTTCATGGGCTGGTTTGGGCGAGTTCAGGGGCTGACTTCAGGGGCTAATGGATGAAGGCTAATGGCATGAGTGGTTGCCGCATGGGTAATGGCGTGAGTGGTGTGAATTGGGGCTTGGTGTGTGACTTGCGGGGGTTTGGGTTAAGGTTGTGTTTTAAAACAGAGGTCCAACAAGCGAACCCGAAGCCAAACAAGCGAATTAAATCCAACAAGATGTCAATGTCTGACTCTTCCCTTCCGACGTCCGTTTCCGTGACTTCCACAATTTAAAGAGGTAGTGTCTCCATGTGAGACTCATCATCAGGACTTATTTGCAAAAATGCAGTGCCTACAGTGGTGCAGCCGTGTCATGGAAATCCTCGAGGTAAACATGTATTGCCCGGTCTACTATAAAATCCGAATTCATAACATTAGACAAAACATCGAAAGAAGCAGAATGACTTCGAAATTTTCTAGAGGATATTCCTTAATCATTAAATATCCCTAGTCGGAGTATTATCGAGATTGGACATCAATAATGCGTAAAAGACTAGTATTACACTTGTGCGCGTTGTGAGAGCATAACGACATAGTTCTCATTTATTTGGGTATAGGATACTCATGCAAGTGTAATAAGAGGTTGTGTTTATCGATGGTACGGGAACAGCTTTGCTCTGGATAGACCCCTCAGAATTCATTGGTAGTATGACTATGCGTCTATGGAAGTCCGAATCAAGGTATGTGTATTTGGTCTTAACCTGAGACTTGCACCGCTAATACTTGCGACAATCAATATACTTTGGTTTTGGTCATCCAGGGCTTTAACAAGTTATATGTACGCCTCTTCTGGGTATATTGAGAATCGTAGTGTATTGGGTGTGATGTCAAGATGGAAGTATCACTCCAGTCATAGTGGAGATGATGATCACGTAGGATACGGAACTGGTGCTCTTTTATGATGCAGCTATCGGGATAATATGACTAGGTCATGATTATCCGATTATAGAGACTAGTTACCAGAGATTCGATATGTGCTTCGTACGGGGCAGACACAATTCCAGCCCCGGGCCTAGCACGTGACATCCGATATTGGATCGTAATACGCAATACTACGTATACTACGCCTGATATAGATCACATATTCCTTTAAGAATATTTCTGGAGAATTGGGTAGGCACGGTGCTTTGCTAGAAGCCAACCATGTCTTGTAAATCGGTAAAAACGTAGTACTAGGTACGTACGTGTTCAGATAGTCCGACGACCGGATTTACTGCCAACATATTCGGGGATCTCATGGGTCGCTTCCCGAAGATTCACCGATGACGTATGACTCGCACATATTAATCTGAGATTAATTATTAAAGAAATAGATAATTAATCTGGGATTAATTACGGAGATATTTTATCTGGGATAAAATATTATTTAAAAGAGAGAGAACGATTAATCTGGAATTAATCGATAAAATAATATATTCGATATATTATACGAAATTAGATTTCGACGCGGAATTAAAATTGGATTTTAATTCGGGCGAACGAGTTAATTTAGAATTAATTCGTTAGCGACATGAATAGTAATTTTGCTAGGCATAATTATTTAATTAAATTTGATTTAATTACGTCGCAACTGAAAATCCGTTAATTCGGAATTAGCGAACCCGAGCCCGGGAGTGTTTGCGGGCCCACTCGCATTTCGAATTCAAGTGCGGCCCACAAGTCACATCACGCGTCACATCACTCGTCATTCATGTGATGGATGTCTTGTCACTTTGAGTGATTGACAACCAGTCACTATTCATGAGTGATGTGAGTTGTTGGAAGGCATTAATTGCCATTTTGGCTCCAAAAATTGGTTGACCTTTTTGAAAGGCAAATACCAAATTTTGGAAATGAATTTGGTAATTGTTTTAGAAACAAATAAACCAACTCAACACAACACCTCTCTCTCTCTCCCTCATTCTCCCAAAATTCGGCCTTGGGCCAATTTTCTTCTCTCCAAAATCCTTCAATGCCAAGAGTTGAAGAAGAAGCTTAGGAAGATTTGTGGCAAATTTTCCAAGGTGCTAGCACACATTAGGAGTCTTATGAAGGTGATAGGGAAACCCACCCATGGGCATGGAATGCACACCCAAGCTTGGAGCTTGGCCGAACAAATGGAGCACAAAAAGGGAGGCCAAAACCGTGAGCTTCATGGAGGAAAAGCTTGAAGATTTTTGTTGTTCCTCGCATCGCAAAAGCCGATATTTGTAAGTATGATTTCGTCATACTTCTTATGAGTATTCACATGATTTCTATGCTTAAATCGATCTTGGGACTATAGTAGAAACCAACAATGGTATCTTGAGCCATTTTGAGCATGAAATATACTTAGTGTAAAATTTGGGTAAATTGGATTTGAGCATGTTTTGACTAAATTACTTGTTTGAGCATGCTTGTATATGGATGACTTGGAGTTGTTTGTGATCAATTTTGTGAAAAATGGATTGGATCAATTTTCCCCAAATTTGAGGCTTGGCCGAAACATATGCTTACCCTAATGTCATGGTGATTTTGTTTTTTGAATCATTGGATGAGATTGAAAGACTTGGGAAATGTTGATTTAGGATTTAATTGGATTGAATTCGGAATCGGACATAAAACCCTACAATTGCCGTGAATGATAAGCATGGAAATTGATTGATTTTTTGATTCAATTGTATTGGACATAAGTTGATGATGATAAGCATAATTAATTGAGTAAATTAGTGTTTTGGAAATATTAATTTGATTAATTAATTATGGCTATACACTTTAATTAATTTAATTGTGAAATTTGGAATTTTGTGATTTAAATTAATTGGGCTTATTTTAGAATTGGGCTTGAAAAGTTGTATTTGGGCTTAATGGGCTTGGTTGGGCCAAGTTTGGTTTAGGCTAATTAGTTGGATCCAATTGGGCCCAAAACCATATCCATAAAGTCCAAATATAATAAAATAGACCTTTAATTTTAATTGGGCCTAATGGGCATAAATTGGTTTCTTGGAAAATAAGGGTGATTCCTTAAATGGGCTTTGGTATTTGGGTTTGACCCATATTGACCAAAAGTCCATGCCTTATGAAATTAATTAAAAGCCCATTGGACTTTAATTAAATTAACATTGGATGTTAATTGGGCTTTGAGACCCATAACGATTAGATTTAGAATCTAAGTCGTAAAGGCACATTAAAAATTGTAATTATTTAATTTAGAATTAAATATAGAATTAGTATTAAATACAAATTAAATTGGATTTAATATTGTAGTTTAATAAAATTCGTGAATTCGTACTTTGAGTACTTATTCGTAAAACGAGTCGGACTCGCGCAAAATCAAATCGTTGTTTGAACATTGGATGGTCATTAATTTCAGATTAATTAATTGGATTAGATTGATTGATAATATATTTTGTGTGAATACATGGATGCGATGTATGAATAATGTATATCGGATGGATATTAGATGGGTGAGGGCAATTTTGGAAATTATTGTAATAAATTTAGAATTTATTAAATTGGACCTGCGTGTCCAGCCTATTACCTCTTGACTCTTTGTATTTCTCTTCTCACCTATTCCCCTCAATGTAAATGAGGTTTATTTAGAAGTGTTATGTAATCGGGTAGAAGTAATACTTGTGCTAGCGAGAGAGAGGAAATGGAGAGATTTGTTCTAGGAACAATGTGTTAAATATCCGTCCGCATATCATTATTATTTTATTGATGCGCCTTATTATGTTTTTAGAATGCATGTTTAAGGGTGTATGATGATGAGACCTTAACAAAGATGATAAATTGGTTGCCAATTTACGCGAAAAACCCTCACTACATATTAAGCATTTTTCCTTCCATTGAGTGATTCTTACTCAAGATCCAAGATTGACACTGGTTTGTTGGCCAAAGTCAAGACCTTTGTCCGTCGCGGATGTGTTTGAATCATGAAGGCTTTGTTCCATATCGGTGTCTTGTCCAAGTTATGATTTGTTGGCCAAAGTCAAGATCACTTCTTGTCCATCGACATCGATTACGAAGCTTTCCATGGTCAATGGGTTCCGCTTAACTGGGATCATTAAGTTTGTTATGCCAAAGCCAAGGCTTAATTGATTCAGAGGAAACAGGTTATGGAATATATTGGATATATTGGCATATATAAGATATATATTTCGGACTTGGACGTCCACCTACTGGATCTAGGAATTGGATGGGATCCAATTGATCTTAGAGATCTACCTAGTTAATTATCATACAATTTGTTGGCCAAAGTCAAGATTGTGTGTTATTTAACGGGATCCTAGCCCACTAGGAAACAAGGTTTCCCGAGTACTCCACAGAGGGTTAGAGGCTCGCCGAAAAATAGTGCGAGGCAAGTATTAAATTTGCAATATTCGTTTAGTTACTTGCCAATACGCGCTCATTTCAAATTTTTCGTCAAATAAATTAATATATTAGTTGGACTAATATTCAATCGTTGTTTTAATTAAACAGTTGGACTGTATTCAAACTACTTCAATTATAGTTGATTATATAATTGGATTATAGTAATCAATATATTTGAATTTAACCAATTAAATTATAGTTGATTATATAGTTAGACTATAGTAATCATTATAAACAATAGTACCTAAAATCGTTGATTTGATAGTTAGACTATTGGAATCAAGATAAATGAAAGATTAGCGTTTAGAACATAATCCTGGGAGAAAATGTTTTAAACGGCTTTAATTTTCAGATTGGGAATAAAACTTCAGGATAGTTCTGGAGACCGAGAAGTTACTTTATTTGATATAGTGACATCTCGAGCCTAAGCCCGGAGTTGAGCAAATAGTAGAACATGATATTTGGAATTCATTCATGTGATGATAACTTTAGTGCTTAATCCGTTATGCTTGCCGCAAAGACTCCTTAATTTCTTAGTCAGAACTAGGATTAGATCCTTATAGTATGATATTGAAATTGAAGGATCTTCATAGATCTATCTTAGATCTTAGAAGTACAAATTGCAATAGATAACTCTTGGAGAGTTAATGGCTATTCTCAAGGAGACAAAACCAAAGTTTGCAATAGGCAAGAAGCGCAAGGCGCATCTTACTTCGACATCCAGAAGGCCAAGGCTTGGCCAAAGGCTTCTGGGGTGTGGAAAAGAGGCAAAGGCAAAAGTCATTAGAATCTTCTGGGAAGATAAAGGACATATCCCAAGATGTCTGCCAAAACTGTGGCAAACGGGGTCACTGAAGCGTGACTGCCGTATGGACAAGGTAGACATGAAGGAAGAAAAGATGGGGCAAGGCTCCGGCTTTAAATATGTTTGTTATAAACATGTTCACTACTAGTATTAAAATTGGATTTAGATACTGGATGTGGTACATAAATATATACTGGTGTGCATAATCTGCTGATAAGCGGGATACTGACTTTAGTTGAGATTGATCTATGAATTGAAAACGGGACGAGAGTCGCTGTTTTAACCGTAGAAACCTAAGTTTAGGAACTACCCTTTGGGTATGTACTTAAATTAGGAAACTGTTACAATGTAACTAGTTTGACTAGAAATATTATCTCTATATCAGGGTTTAACCCGTTGCGGGTATACCTTTATATTCTAGAACACTAAAGTGTTTTATTTTATAAAGATGATATTGAGATAAACACATTAGATGTGAATAACAGTATTTATATTTTGAATATAAATAAATCTCAAACGTATGACAGGACAAACAAATAGCTCAAACTGATTTAATCAGATGAGACTTATTTGTGACATTGTTGTCTGGGACACAATTAACAAGACTCGTATATCCACACTTTTGAAGAGTGGATACTAGGATGGATTTGATTCTATTCAAATGATGTCTACGAATCTAGTTTATTAGGCAAAGTGCCTAAAGTGCCTTTTGCTTGGTAAAAGTGTAAGTGCCACCGATCTGTTAGCCCTCAGTCATAGTGACATAAGTGGGCCCATGTCTAGCTAGGCTAGAGGTGGATATGAATGTTTCGTGACCTTTACGGATGTGGCATCGCGTTATGGTTATGTGCTTCTTTTGAAACACAAATCAGAAACTTTTATAGTTTCGACACGAAGTAGAAAGACAGACCGGCTAAAGTATTATACCGTCACGGTTAGACCATGGTGAAAAATACTTAAGCAATAAGTTTCTTGAATACCTGAAAGAGTATAGTATTCTTTCATATTGGACTCCTCCCGGAACACCTCAGTTTGACGGTGTGTCCGAACAGAGAAACCAAATTTTGTTGGACATGATAAGGTTAATCATGAGTAGCTCTGAGCTACCATTTCCTTCACAGGATACGCATTAAACAGTGCAACACTTATTTTGAATAAGGTTCCATAAAAATCTGTTTGACAAACTTCATATTAGATATGAACATGAAAGAAATCGGATTTTCTCATTCCTGTAGATTTGGGAATGCTAGGCATAAGTTTGGATGATACCAAACTAGAACCCAAATCGGATAAGTGCCTAAGTTGTAGGTTATCCTAGGGTAACCAAAGTATAGTACTTATACAACCCACAAGAGAACAATGTTATTGTTGCTCGCCATGCGGTTTTCCTAAGAGGAATACCTATATGCAGTGGTAAGTGGGAGCAAAGTAAAACTCGATGAAAATCGGAGTAATACTGTTCCAGGCACCAATTCCCTAATGGAACACAAATAGTTCATCAAGGATGAAACTATACCAATAATCTTCGAATACACAAGAACCGCGTAAGTCGGAGAGAGTCAGAAAACAACCTGGGAGGTATGGGTTTCTGATCTCACCTCATAAAGATGTCAATCTTATTGAGGAATACGAACTGACTTCGTATGAGGAAGTGATACAAGGTATCGACTCCCTATAATGGCAAAGTGCCATGAAGTCCGAAATGGATTCCATGTAAACCAACCAAGTTTGAATACTGGTTGATGTACAGGAAGGCATTGTGCCTATTGGTACTATATAAGTCTTCAAGGAAGACATACATGGAAGACAACAAACCCACGTACAAAGCTAGGCTTGTAGCGAAAAGGTATCATTATCAACATTGTGTCGATTACGAAGAAACCTTTTATCTGTTGCCATGGTTAAATCCATTTGGATAATGCTTGCTGATGCTGCATGTTTCATTTATGAAATATAGCAGCAGGAACGTCAAAATCGTTTTCCTTAAAAGGAAACCTTTTGGAGGATGTTTATAACATCCTGACGATTTTGTCGTACCAAAACGAGCAAACAAGGTTTGCAAGTTAATTCGATCCATAGATGGATTGAAGCAAGCATATCGTTCTTGAAACTATCGTCTTTATGTAATCATAATGGTATATGATTTAATTCAAAACGAAAATGATTCTTGTGTATATAAGAAGGTTAGTGGGAGCTCCTAAGTAATGATGACATATCATTTCTTGGAAATGATATTCCCATAATAAAATCGGTGAAAACTTGGCTTTCATGAAAATTCTCCGTAGAATTCTTGGGAGAGACAACCTTTATTCTGGAATAAGGATCTACTGGGATAGATCAAAAAGTTGTTGGCACTCTCCGAGAACTCGTGCATTGAAATAAATGTACGCGACCTGGTGTCTCATATGCTTTAAGCATATGGAGTAACAATCAGGCCAATCCAAGTGATAGTCACTGGATTGATGTTAAGAACATCCTTAAGTATCTTAGATGAACTAATGACACTTTCTTATACTATGGAGAAGGAGAACTTGAAGTGACTGGGTTCACTGTTGCAAGTTTCCTAACCGATAAAAATGACTATAAGTCGTAACAAAGGTACTATAAAGTTTGAATAACGGAACAGTGAGCTGGAAATCTTCCAAGCAAGATACTGTTACCGTATAAACAACAAAAGCGGAATATTGCTGCAGCTGAGGCAGCAATAGAAGCCTTTTGGATCGATAATAATCCTAATCAGATTAGGAGTAGTTCTGTTAGCAGCTGAGCTAGGCTACAGCACAGGCTAAAGAATTAATGGTCTCATCGCGGCGATGTGATGATCGAATAAATCGCATCAGATGATAACACTGTAAATCCGCTGACGAAAGCCTTTTCTCAGCAGAAGTTTGAGCGAACCGTACATAGTTCGGGTGTAGGACACTTGAGTGATTGGCTATAGGCCAAATGGGAGATTGTTGGACAATTATGACCCATAGCATCACTATTTGTACAGATCATGGTGTTGTTGTGCAAATTAACTATATGACAAAGGAAATTACCCTTTTATCATTTGTAATTGGATTACCTAGATGTATAAATGATAAAAGGTCCATATGATTAGTTACGGATTGAGATGATATGAGACAGTATCAATCCACGAAGGTTTAATCATTAAATATCCCTAGTCGGAGTATTATCGAGATTGGACATCGATAATGCGTAAAAAACTAGTATTACACTTGTGCGTGTTATGGGAGCATAACGGCATAGTTCTCATATATTTGGGTATAAGATACTCATGCAAGTGTAATAAGAGGTTGTGTTCACCGATGGTACGGGAATAGCTTCGCTCTGGATAGACCCCTCGGAATTCCATTGGTAGTATGACTATGTGTCTATGGAAGTCCGAATCAGGGTAGGTGTATTTGGTCTTAACCTGAGACTTGCACCGCTAATACTTGCGACAATCAATATACTTTGGTTTTGGTCGTCCAGGGCTTTAACAGGTTATATGTACGCCTCTTTTGGGTATATTGAGAATCGTAACGTATTGGGTGTGATGTCAAGATGGAAGTATCACTCCAGTCATAGTGGAGATGATGATCACGTAGGATACGAAACTGGTGCTCTTTTATGCTGCAGCTATCGGGATAATATGACTATGTCATGATTATCCGATTATAGAGACTAGTTACCAGAGATCCGATATGTGCTTCGTACGGGGCAGACACAATTCCAGCCCCAGGCCTAGCACGTGACATCCGATAATGGATCGTAATATGCAATACTACGTATACTACGCCTGATATAGATCACATATTCCTTTAAGAATATTTCTGGAGAATTGGGTAGGCACGGTGCTTTGCTAGAAGCCAACCATGTCTTGTAAATCGGTAAAAACGTAGTACTAGGTACGTACGTGTTCAGATAGTCCGACGACCGGATTTACTGCCAACATATCCGGGGATCTCATCGGTCACTTCCCGAAGATTCACCGATGACGTATGACTCGCACATAATTAATCTGGGATTAATTATTAAAGAAAGAGAAAATTAATTTGGGATTAATTACGGAGATATTTTATCTGGGATAAAATATTATTTAAAAGAGAGAGAACGATTAATCTGGAATTAATCGATAAAATAATATATTCGATATATTATACGAAATTGGATTTCGACGCGGAATTAAAATTGGATTTTAATTCGGGCGAACGAGTTAATTTAGAATTAATTCGTTAGCGACATGAATAGTAATTTTGCTAGGCATAATTATTTAATTAATTTGATTTAATTACGTCGCAACTGAAAATCCGTTAATTCGGAATTAGCGAACCCGAGCACGGGAGTGTTTGCGGGCCCACTCGCATTTCGAATTCAAGTGCGGCCCACAAGTCACATCACGCGTCACATCACTCGTCATTCATGTGATGGATGTCTTGTCACTTTGAGTGATTGACAACCAGTCACTATTCATGAGTGATGTGAGTTGTTGGAAGGCATTAATTGCCATTTTGGCTCCAAAAATTGGTTGACCTTTTTGAAAGGCAAATACCAAATTTTGGAAAATGAATTTGGTAATTGTTTTAGAAACAAATAAACCAACTCAACACAACACCTCTCTCTCTCTCCCTCATTCTCCCAAAATTCGGCCTTGGGCCAATTTTCTTCTCTCCAAAATCCTTCAATGCCGAGAGTTGAAGAAGAAGCTTAGGAAGAATTGTGGCAAATTTTCCAAGGTGCTAGCACACATTAGGAGTCTTATGAAGGTGACAGGGAAACCCACCCATGGGCATGGAATGCACACCCAAGCTCGGAGCTTGGCCGAACAAATGGAGCACAAAAAGGGAGGCCAAAACCGTGAGCTTTATGAAGGAAAAGCTTGAAGATTTTTGTTGTTCCTCGCATCGCAAAAGCCGATATTTGTAAGTATGATTCCGACATACTTCTTATGAGTATTCACATGATTTCTATGCTTAAATCGATCTTGGGACTATAGTAGAAACCAACAATTCCAAATTAGCCCAAACCAGTATCAGTGATAAGAATACATTGTGATAGTCAATCGGTTGTTGGGAGAGCCCAAAATATAATGTATAATGGTAAGTCTCGACACATACGTCGCAAATATAATACCATACGACAACTGCTCTCAAGTGGCATAATTTCGATAGATTATGTCAAATCGAAGGAAAACCTAACGGATCCACTTACCAAAGGTTTACCTAGAGAGCAAGTTGAAAAATCATCGAGGGGAATGGGCTTGAAGCCTATAAATTAAGAATTGTCACTGTGGAAACCCAACCTAGCTGACTTGAGATCCCAAGATTTAGGTTCAAAAAGGACAACCGAAACTTTGTGCAATTCAAAACAAGCATTGTAGAGTTTTATACTTTTTCCCATTCCTGTAATGACGCGGAGTGTTGTCTGTCAAGGCTAGGATAAACTAAGGCTTTTAATGATCACTATATTAGGAGAAGAGTCCTAATGGGGGTAAATGCATATTACCTCTTCATAGAAGATCACCTATTTCAAGTAAGAATTGAGGCCGCTTCTATAAGAGTTTTTAAAGGCTGAATTCCCTAAAGTACTTGATGAATCCAAGACCAATGTTCATGGCCGAAATGAACACAACCGTAGAACGGGAAATGGTCGAAGTAAAGCTGTGTGTTGGCAATTATCTTGGTTTACACCAACAACAGAACAGTTCAAGACTATGGGTAGAGAGTGCAAGAGAAAGTGATGTTTTTGTAAAGAGTTTAAACACTTGTACAGTCTATTCTTGTAGTAATATATTCGATTTTTCCTCACAAACACTCTTTAGTAATCAGATAATCACAACAAGTGGTATCAGTAGCTTTGGTTATACATTGGGGGTCGTAAAGTCGAAGAACGGAACTCGGTTCGGAAAATTCGGGTTTTGAGAAAGTTGTCAAAAATCAATTTTGAGCATACCAATGTTGTTAATTCTGTTAAAGTCTATGTTGTCTTCTAAATTTATAATGAAAAACTTAGAAGAAACAAGTGTAATTCTCGAAATTAAATTACTGGGTCAGAAAAAATATGAATCTAACAATAAATTTGTATGTACTCCTTATGACTCTAGTGTAAAGTTGTTCAAGAACATTGGTGACAGTGTTAGACAATCTGAATATGCGAACAACATTGGTAGCTGGCGTTATGCTTATGATTACACTAGAACTAACATTGCATATGTCGTAGGATTACTATGTAGATTTATTAGTAGACCCGGTGTGAGCATTGACATGCTACTACGAGGGTTATAAGGTACCTGAAAAGGATTATGAACCTAGAATTACATTATCGATGGTTTTCTGATTCCAAGACTACCAGCGGATATATTTCATGTAGTCTGAGCTGATAGCACTAGCATCAACTAGTGAAGAAGTAACTTAATTATGAAGCTTGCTATTAGATACTCCTTTATGGGAGATATCGATACCAGTTGTCTTGATCAATTGTGATAGTACCGCGGCTATTGTAAATATTCAGCACTGTTATTATGACAGTAAGAAAATGCAAATATTCAGTATAGTTAGAGAATACATCTCTTATGGAGCTGTAAGAATGGATCATGCTTAGACTGATGATAATTTAGCTGATCCTTTGATGAAAGGACTATCAAGAGAGAAGATATTCAATACCTAGAAAAGAATGAGACTATTTTCATTAGACAGTCACTAGTGATGGTAACCCGACCTAATAGACTGGAGATCCCGGGAAATAGGTTCAATGGGTAATAATAAGTCATGAAGTGATGATGAATCATACTATTATTTTATTTGTGAGTTCCATTCCAAGAGCATGATATCCTGAAGCGATGTAATAATTAGTTATATTTAACTCTTAATGTGTTTTATACTCTATGTAGAGTGAGTATCTAGTTACAAGAGTACTCTTGATAGATACATCTATGTGAATGTAGAAGTGAGGCCGCTTCTTATGAAAATTTGGGCAAAATTTTCTAGAGCATTCACTATACTGGAATATACATGCACGCCCGTAATGCACAGACTTTTTGACTTCCCCCTGAAAGATTTGTGTGTGATGTTGTCAAAGATAGAGTTCAAAACTACAAGTTACTCTAGTATAAACTGAATCATCAACACTATGTAAAGGTTCAAGTCGACAGACACCTTTATTTATATACGACCCTATGTTATATTGCTCGATGAAATTATTTTATTAATTTCATTATTGAAGCCCGCAATTACACAATATGGCTCATACCAACCTTAATTACTTGGCTATGCTATTCTTCGATCACTATCTCACAATCTCCAGGCGTAGAGCTTGATTCGAGCATTGTTCTTAAGCTCATGTGCAACTCTATTTCTGCATATTCTTCTTTGTTGGGCTCTTGTGTTTAAAGCACACTTCAGAAATATAGGAGGAGCAATATCCATTGGTATATCTTACTGGTTCAATATGCTAATCTGAAGAAAATTTTAGTATTCTGATTGTCTAAAATTATTTTGGGGTTAATTGATCTCATCTAAGTGTTTATGCGAAACACATGAAATTTAGCCTTTCTGCTGCTTGTGGAGCTTAATTGCATGCTTGATGCTCAAATTTGGCTTTGTTGCATGTTTTGATTGACTTGTGGCTCCCCTTTTGTATATATTCTTAATCTTGTTCTCTTTGTTCCTTGTGAAAGAAGAAGATAATTGAGGGTTTTACTTTAAATTAGAAAACAGAAATATGTAATTCATGATTATGCTTGTTAAATGGAGTCGCATCCAGAATCCCATCTTAGAGTTCCTGCGATTGTGAGTGCTTTTGAAAAGATGGAGCTCACGTCAGAAGAAAATTTGATATGGATGATGTTCCCGAGCAAATATTTTGGGTGTAATACACCAATCGATTTTGTGCCAAATCGATTGAGACAGAGTTTTCTGGGCTTGTTTTATCTTGGGGACGGCAGGAGTAACATACTGTTAGCACAAATTCTAGGCAGAGCCGCGAAACATCTTAAAAGGAGTGACTTAGTCCGCGACTCAACCCGACTTCAATTTCTGTATTCGTGGTGAACTGTAATATTATTTTTATTTCTCATATTATTCCAACAGAAGTTGATGAAGGCTATTGCAGAACAGCAGGTTAGTGTTTCCAATCTGTCTGGCCTACACTTCACGCAATAAGATGTTGCATGTTGTTGGGGAATCATATGTATGCATAAATCAAATAAAGTTCAAGCATGGACTGCACATAAAGCTCTGGAGGCTATTAAAACTGGAAACATTGTGATTGAAGAGAAAGAGTCGAGAAGATGCTTGAGGAGGATTTCATCATAAAGCTAGTGGATGTGGAGAAGCAAATGTACATGGCTGTATCTTCAGATCCTGATATCATGATTCGAACTTCTGGTGAGACCCTCTCCTTCTTTGGCAAATGCTTACTGTATTCTCCAGCTACACTGTGGCCAGAAATTGGTTTGTGGCACCCTGGTGTGGGCAAATTTTAAACTTCCAAGGACACCACGTTTATATATAGAGAAGAAGATTACTAGTTGTCTGTTCCGAATTCTGTCCGATACTAACCATTTTGCTTTTAACCGTTGAATGAAACTAGAACAATCTTAAACATGGAGAAATCTAAACAAGATTATCAGTAGTAAAAAAACAAGTTGTCAATCAACAACACAAGCTTCTTACCTTTCTCCAAAGAGGAAGCAATTTAGATTCAGAAACTGTTGTTCAGTTTAAAGAATATTTATATTTGCCACAGGGGTCGACCTTTTTTTTTTCTTAATTTTTTTGTTAAGTTTAAAGAATATTTAATTTTCCACTTATCCCACTGTGATTTCTTGGTTCATATAGGAAGAGAGAGAACATCTCTTAAAAGAAATTGCCCTTAATTTAATTCAACAAAACCAAACCAACCCAAAGCAAACAAAATCTTTACCCACTACTTGAGACTTGTATGAGCTTTAAATTGTAGACATTTTACCCAACAATTTCAATATTTTATCCCCGATTATTTAGGTCATCTCCAACCAAGCCGCATTTTAGAGCTCCAAAATACATTTGTAAACCGTGTTTTGGTTCGCTACCGCAAATTAGTAGGGATAATTTTGTAATTTTTTAAATAATTTGTAATTATAAATTTATCATACACAATATTAATTATTCCAATTGTATCATTTTTAATCCCTTATTTGAATCATATTTATGTCAATTGTAACTTAGTTATTATTTAATTATTTTATAATTTATACATGTATTAATTTAATTATTATGTATATTAACTAATTATTATAAAATAAAATATTAAATTATACTAGATAAAATTCACTAATTTAAATAAACTCACATTAAATAAGGGGTGAAATTTAATTGTTGAAAAATGATTAAAAAGTAATAGAAATAGAATATTATAAAGAATATTATTTTTAGTGTAATGGACTGAAGATGGAAATAATGTTCACCTTAAAAATTACACCAATTTAATGCAAAACTTACATCAAAATGTAATAATGAGTTTAAGATGAATCTATGGAATTGAACATTTTAACCCTGAGGAAGGATCTCAATGTTGGCTCTTAAACTATTTTATCATTTATTCTCGAAATTAGAAAACAAGAAGACTAGATTAGATGCTGATACAAGCTAGATGCTCGATTTTTACAACAATATAAGTTAATTAGAATTAACTCAATTCAATACCGTCTCAATTTGGAAAATGGGCAAAGACAAGATATCGTTGATACACACACTCGAATAATGCTTTACAAAAGTGATTTTTCAACTATGCGTCCTCCATTTTCATCTTCTTCAACCGCCACAAATAACATAATGGCATATTCTTATTTCAAACCTGTTGTGACCTGCCAATGTGCTAGTAGCCCCATTGGTAAGTTCGATCCCCTACAGCTGCAGTGGCTCTATAGTTCCGGGGTTGGGATTGGAGACAGATTTATCAAAATGGTTACGGTAACTAATTAAAAATCAACATAAGCTTTATTAGATTTTGTGGCACGGGACACTATTACGTTTACATGCCTCCGCTTCATTTCTTTTTATTTCCCCCATTCAGGTTCAACAGGGGCCGAGAAACTAGTCTCGTCCCATCCCGCCCCGCGGAGAGGGTTAATGCTTAATCCCGTTTCATCTTCAAATACCAAGCACTAGTTATGTGACACTATTTATTATATAAAAAAAAGTCAGTATAGTAAATTTTCCAAATAATTTATATGACAAATCTTAATACCGAGTATGTACAAAGACACTCAGGTCTGACAACTCTCTTGAAAGAGAGCCGAGTACACATTAAGTTTTTAGCCTTTACTATGATATATAATTAAAATTATTCATACCCAATATGGGCTTGAATATCACTCCGGATCTGTTGATCGTTCCCAGCAGTCCGTATCAAGGGCACTGACCAGATAATATTGAACTTTGATAGTAACCTACTAACCAGAATTCCCCAAGAGTCGCTCAACTGCAGCATGGACATTTCCAGCAGTTGCAATTAAAGCCCGTATATTTTCCTGCGTATCAAAGAAACCCATTTCTTGAAGCTGTGACAACTGGGTAGCATATAATTGCTCTGGAGGCACTGAGAAGATGAAAACAAAGTCAATAAAATGGAAACAAAGATTGAAAAGAGAAAGCCATTTTATGAACAATAATGAGGATGGGATTAGTGACCATCAGATCTGTTGGGAACAGCCAGGCTGCCTGCCCCAAGTCCACCAAACATGTTTGTCAACATCTCCAACCCCATGTTAGGTGTTCCTACAAATAAGTTTTAAACTAAGGGTTAAAAAAGCGAGAGAGAGAGAAAGAAATAAAGAAAAGTCCCCATTGTCAACATAATTATCAAGAAACCAGCATATAGATACTACAGAGGGAATGTCAACGGAATGTAGAAAATAAATAATAGTAGTCAGAAATTCATTAAAAGGGATCTATGTGATGGCCTCCCTCAAGATAATGATGCACATGTATGCTCAGACAGACTATCCTTATTCTTTTTAATCAAAACCATAACTTCATTGTATCTCTATCTATGTGTTCATCTGAACCATGAAACTATGGTATTAGCATGCCATACAGTGTAAATATTTCCAAAATTGTTGTGAGCGCATTATTACAGCTAAAGAAAAAATAGACAAACACAATACTAATGGTGAATGCAATACCCGTCCCGCCACCAGTCTGGCCAGGTTGCCTGCAAAAGGGAATGAATATTGAGGTAAAACTATATGTAAAAATCAATAATATATAATAACAGTAACTCGAATTTAATTAATCAATGAAAAAAGGTTGAACTCAAATTGGCATGGCAGCTGAATTCGAAACCACCAACTTGAATGAACTCTCGAGTTGAACATTTTGAAATAGTTTCAACAGGGGCACAGGAAAATGGCGGGGTTATTTGTTTACACCTACTCCTTGATAAAGGCTCCAGTGTGCTGACACAAGGAAGTTAGACACAATTCATTCCCACTTTCTCTATTTTCAATTGTAGAATGATATTGTTCACAGCTAAACATATGTGCATACTGGTACCAACTCCAATAAAAGCTTTGATGAGCTAAGTTCAATTTCTAAGTTTATTATTACCCCCGAATCAAACATAAAAATGAACCAGCGACTCGAGACAAGTTGTTTTT
The DNA here is from genome assembly GCA_019454045.1 of Zanthoxylum bungeanum. NCBI lineage: Eukaryota > Viridiplantae > Streptophyta > Magnoliopsida > Sapindales > Rutaceae > Zanthoxylum > Zanthoxylum bungeanum. The sequence goes on from SKCR01031818.1 coordinate 64,418, forward strand.
CACTCCCTATCAGCATATCCTAACTATTATTAGTAGTTATAGCACCGATCTTAACACAGAAGAATCATCTAGATAAATTCTGTAAGATAATCATTGTAGATTTTTTAGAAAAGTTCTCAGAATAGAAACTTAGAAATTAATTATTTTGAGGTTCCTTATCAGATAAATGCAGTTCAACTCAACAAAGCCTTCCTAACATACTGGAATTAACCACATGAATTCTTCCAGAAAAGGGGAAAAAAACTAAGGTAAGATTAATGCCACTGCTTACTGTGTTGACTGTGACCGACCAAGTTGAGTCAGAAGAGATTGCTGCAAAGTCAACATTTGCTGCAAGAGAGAGAAACAACAAGCGGCTCATATGTCAACCTCACCAAAGCAAACATTAAACGCACCATTTCAAAGTTCAAACATATAAATACATCAACTTCAGGTAAGCAACATATTATAGGCATAGCATGAAAAGAATGTTCAAATCGAAAATGATATCTTTAACAGTGAAAGTTTCATAATATGCAATTCCAAAAGAAAAACCACAAGTGTGGGTAGACTGCTAGAGATGTGTAAATGTGCTCAGACATGCAAATAAAAGACAACATAAGGGGAGAAATGGCGAGATTAAAAGAGGACAGAAAGAGAGGGAAAATGTGGAAAAGTGTGGCTCAATGATGTTGTAAACATACCTGCATCGTCTCAGGATTAGTCAACTGACGAAGAAGTTCAGGATTTTGCATCATTTCTCTCAGTTGAGAATTGGAATCAACCATGGTGCGCAGCTGCGGATTAAGACCAAGAATCTGAAACTTGGGGATGTTAAAAACAAAATCTATCACCCTGACAAAATTTATGAGAACATAAACACTTAATACCTGGTTCATGTACTGGGGATTGGAAAGAAGGCTTTGCATCATTTCTGTAACAGCCGGATTTTGCAGCATCTGATTCAGTGAATTGGTGTCCTTCATTCCACCGAAAATATCTTCAAACCCAGGGGAAACAAGTCCAGCTATGCCAGCAGGTGTCTGTAGCCTAGTATTCCCTAGAGGACTTGACCTTGTAGTGTTAGTTTGCGCACCTCTAGCTGTTAAATTTTGAACAATTATTAAATATATTATTATTATTATTATTTTTAAACAAGAAACATATAAACTTGAAAAAAGAAAAAAGAAAAAGAATCCTCAACTTAAACTATGGAAAGGAAAAATGACAGATGTAATTCTGAAACCTTAGCAAGATGCAGATGCAATCTTTCACAAAAGAAAGTACAACATAAAAAATATTCCCATCTCATTAGTCATTCCTCTTTGACTTCCACAAGTTCTAGCAAAGAAATTTAGCCAGTACATGGATCTATCAAAAACCAGTAAAAAATATCCCCTTTTGGCCAAGGGAAAAAGTTTGTAGCTGACATTCACATGGGTTCAGAAGTATTCGGGAAGGAAAGAAACAGACAAGAGGATAAATATTTTATGTCAGGACCAAAACACCATTAAGATAGCAAGAACACTAATTAAAACCAACAATATTCTAAAGAAGACAAGAAAAAGTCCAAAAACTTACTTCCAGTAGCCATCCAGGGATTGGGAAGTGGGTTAGTGTTTGGGGCAGGAGACCCAGTCGTAGTTTCAGATGAAGTGTTAGATGGGTTATTTGATCCTTCTCTGGCTTGACTCCCACCTCGAGTACCCAAAAGAGCTGCAAATGGGTTTGAGTTGTCATTTCCAGCATTCGCAGCCATTGAGGTAGCATTAAGAAATGGCTCTTGAACAGTTTCATACATGCGCCTCAACATATTAAATCCCTCAGGAGAAGATTCAATGTTGCTCATTGCTCTATCAGTATTGCGCATCATTTCACGCATGAGCTCAGGATTTCTCGCAGTTTCAAGTGTCTGACGCAGTGTGCTAGGGTCGTTAAGTATGTGTGCCAGCTCAGGGTTTCGATCAATTATTTCACGCATTTGAGGATTGTTCATTATCATGTTTCGCATTATCTCAGGGTTATTCATAAGGTTCTGCACAACAGGCATATTCATGATCTCTCTCATAATGTTGGGGTTCCGGGTCAGCTGTTGCTGCACTTGTTCAAACTCTGGAAGTCCAGCTCCAAACAAACCACTTCCACTCCCGCCCATGCCATTCATGCCAAGTCCAGGAAACAGCGAAGCTCCAAGACCAGCTCCTCCAAGAAAGTCACCTTCATCAGTACCCACAGGCCTTGTGTTGTTTGGGGTGGCTGTTGAACCTCCAGTGCTGGGTGGCGCAGCAGTGTTGGTTGGTGCAGCAGGGTTGGCTGGTGCAAAACCACGAACCAAGTGCACGGTGTGATCTGCCCCCAAGCCTAAACATGAAAAAAGGAGTGGCACAATAGCAGTTCATCCTTTATTATAACAACTTTCTCCAAGTATGCAAGTTTATATGCTGTGTAAGGTTCAATAATATATCAAGATATGTTGGCTAAGCTTCAATAATCTATAATGCATCCATCAAATAAACCTAGATAGCATCAAAATCTATGTCGCACCAACATGAAGAGGGCAGCCATAAAAGAATGTGATACTACATAAAATATCATTCCAGAGGAAAATATCTTAGACACAATTACCAGAACAATGGATTAAGAAGGCAAGAACACTACTTTAAAATAATACGCATTACAGAAAGTACTGCTTGAAAGCCAAACAAGATGAGAGCTGTAACCCAAAAAATGATCTGTAATAAGTGTTTAAGAGATGATTTTTATGGGATTATTACCAGTGAACAATGTCATAACCTCCTAACCAACCCCACCCCCTCTCCCAGGTCCAACCAACATCGAGAGAAAAAGAAAAGGAATGCAAAGAACAGAAGACAACCCATGTACCTTTACATCCACATGGTTGACTTAGCCCTTGAACCTTATGTGTTGTAATTGTACACTTGTACATGTTTTGCCACATTTGCAAATTATAGAGAGGACAAGGGTTTTAAAGTTAAAAAAGGTCCTCTCCCCTTAACGGGCCTAGCCTTTTCTGCACTCTCAATCCATTCCTGGAAAAGCTAAGTTTGCAAACTAAGATTGGTACTACATTTCTTCCCGCTACCAATTAATACTGATTAAAGACATTCGTCAAATAGTTGAAAACTTATAACCAATATCAGATCATAATACAAAAAAAAAAAAAAAAAAAAAACATTGAATCACATATCTGGCACCGCTCCATCGATCATTCAAAACGCAGAAACTCTTTAAAAAGAACGAACATCGTACCGTAGCTTTTTAGGGTTTGATCGTCCTTCAAGATCCGACCTTTGTAAATCAACCGCTGCTGCTGAGCCGGAACCTCGCACTTCTCCGCCAGCGCCGCTTTGAACGTTTCAACGGTGGATTCCAGATCGATATCCACCGAAAATTTCGTGCCGTTTGAGCTTCGAATATTCACCTTCACTCCCTCTCCGCCGCTCGATTCACTAATCTCTTCTCCAGCCCCCATCCCCGCCGGAGGTCCAATAAAAATGAAAACAAAAAATTCCACTAAACCCTAACCCTAAGAAATAATTGATTATATCGGATTTGAAAGCGAGAAAACCCCTAAAAAAAAAAAAAACAAAAACAAATTGGTGGGAGAGGAGAAAACCCTAACCCCCCCTAGGACGGTACCCAGTACAATACAATTTTTAATTTTTTTTTCTTTGTTGCGGTGAGTTTCACGAGCTTATAGGCGCGAGTTTATGTCAATCTCGCGAGACAGCAGCTGGCTTGTCTTGATATAACATGGAATCAATTTCATTGATTGCAGACTTTGATGTTCTTCACGCGCTTACGGCAAGCGTTACAAGCATGTTGTTCCGTAACTTCCGTTATTGCTGGGCATTTTTGCTCTAACTTCGTTTTCACTTTTGGGCCTTTAGTTATTATATGATCTGTGAAGTTTGGGTACCCCGTATTTTCACTGATATTTGACCGCAATTCTAATTACTATATATATAATATAAGTTAAATTACGCTGACAACTCGTACTAAATTATAAAATTAAATTAATAAATTTATTAAATAACAACCTAAAGGTGGGTAAAAAAATGATAACTAAACCAAATTGATAGAACTAAACCGAACCGAATACAATTCGGTTTGAATCGACAAAATCGATCGATTTCTTTGATCATCCCTAAATAAGAAAATGCCTTTTAGTATTTGGTTTTTAGTCTTCACTCTTTACTTCTTTAGTTTGTACCAGCCACTCACGTTTCTTTCTCCCAAATACAAACTTTCAATTTACAATCCCTAAATCCATTTCTTTCTCCTCTAATACACTCGTTTTCCAACCACCAACCCCGAATATTCAGCCGCTAACGTCGCTACCACTCCCCGATCTTTAGCCACCCACATCGTATCTAGCTCGCCACCTCTTCATTTCGTACCCTAATTGAACAGAACTCAAAAGAACAAAAGGTGTGTTCAAATGATCTGACATTTTGGCAATGTGAATTTGGGTCATGACAATGTGAATTTTTACAATGTTTATGGGTTTACATATGTTGATGGTTGTTTTCCGTTCCAAGGGCAATTTGGAAAATTGACCCCTCGAACAAATCTCCTTCAAGCAGTGAATTTGTTTGGTTAATAAGGGACTTAAAATAAACTTGGCAAGCAAACAAGAAAATCACAGAGATTTATGTGGTTCGGCGGAGAGTGATTCTAACCTACCTCCATGAGAGAAAAATGGTGTTTATATTACTAGTTTGAGGTCAAGAATGACTAGGGTTACAAGTGTTATGTATGGCTTACAAAAGAGTGTAAAACACTTCGAGTCTTAGGCTAACCCGTTACAAATCTCTCAAATGGTCGGGTATCGACTATCTTTCTCTCTCTATCACTAGCTTAGAAGCTCTTGCTTTTTTACAAGTAGTGAAATGAGAAAATTGCTAACCCTTGAATATGTGGCTTCAACCTCTTTATATAGGCTTCTAAATCCACTATTCCACCAACCCATAACATCAGCTCATGTCATCCTATCACTGTTTCCCCCATGCTCATTTTCCCCAACCACTCAGTAAACAATCACTCTGACATCTGACCCAACTACCATTTGTCAGCAGAAACCCATCATTTCAACCTTTTGACCACTGCTACACGCTCTATTGACGTGACACCCTACAGTTCAACCACTATGGTACTTTTCCATTTGTGAGAGTCTCTTCCCAAGGAGAGCCGTTGACTTACTCCGGTCACATCAGCCTTCTAGAAGCTCAAACTTCCAAGTATCACATACGTCATATGCAAGTATAAAATATTGTGATCTCAGCTCCGTTCCTTGGGTCGGCATGCCTAGATGAATGATGATTGATCAAAACTTCATGACTTCTTCAACCGAGTCGGGTCAGTAATCATGAACCACCTCGGGTCAGCTTCCACAAATATCCAAATGCTACCAAATCTAATATTTTCTCTTCAGGTCAGGTCGGGTACCTACTTGCTTCTTCAATAGCAGGTTCTTCCCTCAGGAGACCTCCTTCGCATAATAAGCCCGGATCTTCCTTCTAACTTCAGCCTCAATTGGCCTTTGGTAATTCTTCATCCTCTTTTGGCCAAGTAAAAACCCATGTCTACCCCTCTTCGATATTCGAAATATGTCCTCTAGTTCTCGGTATCAACATATGTCCTCTAGTTCTTGGTATCAACGAGGTAGCGAGTTGATGCTGGGAACTTAAAAAAAAAATGGTGGTATAGACCGAGCCAGTATTCTCGGTTTTTGGCTCCTTAAAGCTCCCCAAAGCTATACTCATCGAGTCAGGTTACTGCATAAACTGCCAAAGATTCCTTTTTTAGTGTCGATTGCCTCTCTTTCATCGCCAGCTGAAAAGTCTTCCTAGGGTTTCTGAATTGCTCCTAGGAAGACGTGAATGCATAATGGTCTTCCTTAGATGCCTGTCACATCCATCAATTCATCTTATGCTTCATATCCCCAAGAGCCAAGTGTCGCACATCCGTCTCTTGCGCGCCAAACACTAAGACAACTATGATCAACCGTGCTCGTGGTTTCAATCTAAGCCATTCATTTGAATTCAACGACATAGATCTTACTCACACATGTCATCAATCATTTACTCTTTCTTCAACCCAATGGTCATTACCAGCGTGAGCTCCCTATTTAAAGGACAAACTTCTTCACTTTTTCACTTTACCACTTCATCTTCTCAAAAGTGTCGCTCCAGACCTTCAAGCGACCTTCTGCAACTTCAGTTCTTCTCAACAACTTCAAGCATCCTTCACCATTGACCTTTAGTATAGAAAGCAAGTTCTCCCTTGACCATTCTCTCTTCTCCGTTTATGTTGATGTTGATGATGTGTTTGTATGGTTTTTCAGGGTTTTTTGGAGTGAATGACAATTTGAGGGGTTCATTTTGTGTGTATACGTTTCTAGTTTGAGGGTGGGTATTTGTGTGCTTTTTTGGGTTTGTGTTTGGAGTTAAAGAGCATGTGTTTCTAGGATTTTTTGGTATTTGCCCTGGTTGTGTCTGGGAATTTACTTTTTTACCACTGTTAGGGCGCTTAGAGCTTTTAGGTTTAGTCACTTGGTAGAGATAATGACATAGTGAAACCTAAACTTGTATGTTAAGCTATACTAACCATATGAGTAAATTTAAAAATAAGCTGCTTTGAACTAACCTCCCTTTTCGGGTCGTTCCTTGGCATAAATATCGATTTCCGAGTATTCCTCACCAACTCCCATCAACGTCTTACCTCCCCTTGCGCCAACCTCACGCCAGACCGAGCCAATAAACGTACATAGCTCGGGGTCAGAGGGTTCAGATGACTATGATACAACACCGACCCCTTATGAGGATGAGAACCAATCTTAAAGCCTCAGGGTACCCCGACCCGAGCCAATCTACCATGATTTTGATTTTGTAAATCTGGACATGGACCAAATTTCTTCCATAACTGAGGCCGAACTGGCCAACTAAGGGTGGGGTTCAACATCCTGGAGGCAATTACTCTGAGTGTTCCAGAAGAAGAGGATCAAGCTATCCGACCCCGTGAATACTAAGTGGCACTCTACATTGCCTTCTTTAACATGAGCCTAAGCCTACCCATGCATTCTTTACGGGGATGCTGTCAGTGATGAACTTGGTGCCATGCCAGTTGAATTTGAATGGATGGAGGGTGTTGGCGGGGCTCTATGTGATCTGGAGCCGAGCTGGACTGGGAGAGATGTTGGTCTCCAAAATGAAAAGATTGTACAAAATGAACGCCAGCCCAAAAGAGTACATGAGTTGGTACTATCTCTCCACAAATTTCGGGGCTCCACACATAATTTTGAACATCCCAGCCACCAACAAGAATTTCAAGGATAAATAATTTTGGGCCGGGGGACCATGGGGCATGCGTTGGTAGACTGTAGACGAGGATGTGACAGTCCGACATATCTTCAGAGTTGGAGATAACAACTCATCCTCAATCTTTCTTCTTTTCTTCCTCTTGGATTATATTTATAGCTAACTATCATAAACCATTTGTAGCATGCTGGGGCGATCCCCCTAAGGTTCGCCATCTGGGCCAGAGTGAAAAAGGCATTTCAGTATAGATGTCAGTGTAGAAACCTTGTCAACCCCTCGTCCTTTGCTGATTCGGGTCTCACCCTGAGCACTCCACCACCTCAGTCCAGATAAACTGGTAATTCCTAACCCACTGACCCACTTCTTAATTTGTTTATCATTATTTGTCATGCTTATTTTATAGCTTTTCAACCCATTCTTTTGTTGTCATTTTAATGCCCCAACACTTGTATATTTTTGTTGCAGACATGTCTGGAAAAAAGACCCATCTGCTAGTTGCTATGGAAGCAATGCGCTCTACTCGGGGTGGGTCCAACAGCATCAGTCCCCGAGTCATTACTCTGATCCGGCCATCAGCAAGACAAATGATGCCAATGCAGACACCGGCCCATACTTCCCAAACCACCAATATTCCTCCGCCAAGCCCACCAACACCTGGCCCCAAACTACCAAGAGACGCCTCCACCAGGTCGAGGGCGATAAGCCCGAGGAAACTATCGAGAGGGTCCCAAGAAAAAAGGCTAGGGTCGGGAAGAGCAAATTTCTGGATGCGACAAGGGGCAACACCAATTCTGGGGATATATGACTTCCCCAAAAATGTGAGGGGGTATAGCCCATCTCCTCTCCATAATAAAATTCTTAGCTGAGCATATCAATATAAATAAAGCCATGGACTATGTGCGCCTCTCCCTTGAGAACACCCTTAGCAAGACCGACAACTTTCAGGTGAAGGTAACAGATGAAAAACTTACATATTTCTCTTTTGTAACAACCCGATAATCTTGATGACTATTACGGACACATGATACATGGTATAAATCATGTATGAACATGTATACATTCTTGAAATGACTTCTTAGACATTCGATAAATTCTTCGTAGTTCCGATACGAAATTCATTCCAAGAATAAATCCGGACAACTAAGGGTATTTGGGCTATAACTTTTCATACGATCTCTGATTTTTATGAACTTTATATCGTCGGAAAGCTAAGACCGAGATCTACAATTTTGCATTGGATATTTTTCCAAACTTGAATCAGAAGTGGGTCTAAAATTAATATTTTTGTAGCTGCTATAGTAGAGTTCGAGAATGACCTAGATTAAGGTGATGAGCCCAACTTGTAAGCCCATTACATTTCTCATTTGGCCCAATAGGTCAAAATGGCCCAATAAGTTAAATATCTCCCTGTAGACACTGTATTTTTACTTAATCCCGATGATGAGCCTCGTATGGAGGCACTACCTGAAAATTTACGGAAGTTGCGAAAAACGAATGCCGGAACGAAGGAAAACCTCCAAAATTAGCACCTCATCGGATGCGAACTCACTAGCCAGCCTCGGATTCGCTCAGTCAGTTTCTGTTTCAACCTCAGCCTTGGCCCATCAACCCAGCCTCGGCCTAAATCCATACACACGCCCAAAGCCCATACAGCCCACGCCAAACACCACACAAAGACCATGCAGCCCACGCCAAACACCACACAATCGGCCCATGAACCCATGCAATCCATCCAAAACCCCATGCAATCCACATGTCCAAATCCCCTTATCAACACTTTCCAATTTAACAAGATTTGGATCCCATCCTTGCCAAATTAACAAGATTTGAAATCACCTCATCACCAAATTTAGAGGATTTTATTCCCAAGATAAATTGACAATATATCTCATAAGTTTTCCATGATTTGTTTCCCTATTTGGAGATTCATCTTGACACAAAGGGGGCTTGGACGTGAATTTAAGAAAAAACCCTAGAGCCTCTTTTTCTTCTTCCATCACTGAAAAACAAGACAAAAAAAACACCCATCACCGAATAAAGAAGAAGCCAAACAACCAAAAACCCTAAGCAACCACTGAAACCAAAACCAGGGGGAACACCGAAAACAACCAAAATAGAACAACCAGCAATTCAGTAAAAACCGTGAACCAGAAATAACCAGCAAAAATCGAGAAACAACCAGCAAAAATCGAGACCAAAAAACAACCAAAAAACCGAAAAAACAACCAAAAATAGCAGCCAAAAACAACCAAAACAACATCAAAAAACAACCAAAAAAATATCAGCCAAAAACAACCTGAAACAGTAGCCAGAAATAGCGAATGGCAAACAGCGAACCAGCAGTCTGAACTAGCAAACAACGAACTAGCTTTGATCCTTCCGGCGACGGCCTAACGCACTTCCGAGAAAGCAACTTAAAAGGTAAGACCTGAGGACACCCTTACCACATTTATTTTTATAGTTCCGGACGCTGCATGTATGGCTGAACGTGAAATACGTCCAGCCGGGTATGCGAAGTCCTACATCAAAAACGGCCAAATTTCTGGTCATATTTTTCTCTTTTTGGCGTTTCGTTACTTATATTTTTTTATTTAGTCACATTTTATTGTTATTATTTCGCTTCTATTTTGTTATTTTCTTGTCTATTTACTGTCATTTTATTATTTCGCCCTTATTTTATTTATTTTTGTTCATGTCTATTTTTTGTCCATTTACATTGCATTGATGATTATGTGTGTTATTATCTCTTGTGGTATATCGGATGGAAACCCAGATGTAAATTCCGTAGCCGAATCTGAATGGACTGTAGTGTGATTTGTACTTGGGATACAAATCCACGTACCACTCAGGAAATACTCATATATGCGTGATTAACCCCCCTTTTTGTCTGCTATTTATTTATTGACGCTTTTCACGCTTTTGGATTGTTAATTATAATTTTCGTTATTGCATCTCGTACTTCTTAATTTAATATGCTTTTATTATTTCTATTAATGTTTATGGGTGTGTAAATTTGTGTTTATTTGAATTATCTTGCATGAACTGCATAAGATTTGGCTATACCATTGTGTGAACCCGTCCATTATACTGGCATAAGTAAGAGACCATTCCGAACCCAACGATTTGAGGTCTTCCCTTGCGAGGGGTGAGTGCGACCTTAAATATTTCCCAGTTCACACTGGGTGGCGACTCATTTATTCTCCGGTTTAGTCCCCCACGGGCTACTCCGTACTCTCCACGGGCTGTGAGCCCAACAGTGTCGTGATCGCCGAGCATCATAGGCATAGCGGTAAACCTTGCTTTGCTCCTACACTCTCAAAGTCCCTAGATTTGTCTAGAGAGAGCAAATAAAATCATAATAAAAAATTAAAATCCATCTAGCTCCTCAAATCCTTTGCATGGCCGAAAATTTGAAGGAAAGAATAGAGAAAGACTTGCAATTTGACAAGAAATCTTGAAGAAAAAGGGAGGAAATCCAACACAAACCAAGTCTAGAAAGGAAAAAGGAAGGGTTGTGGACTCTAATGGAGAAGAAAATTAATCCAAGGTCAGAAGAAACTTGACCCAAGTTTTGGAGCGTTGGTTTCTTTTGATGATTGATGTTCAAAAGTTGTGTTGGGTTGTGATTGATGTAGTTTATATGATTATCGTGTTAAGAAGTTAATGCTTATGAGAAATCCCCAATTAGGAAACCCTAAATAATGAGTTAAGTTGAGGTTGGTTAAGATTGGATATGGTGAAATGTTAAAAGAGTAGGTGAATGATGATTTGTATATTTGTGCTTAAGTTGCTAAGTTGTGGTGTAAGTTTTGAAAATGGAATTGAGGGATTGATGTTGGATACTGAAAATAGGCTGGTGTAGCGATGCATACTACGGCATCGCGATGCGTACTGGAAAATTTCTCCCTGATTCGGTTATGAATTTTGAGCATTGCGATGCCCAAGGAATAACATTGTGACGCATAAAGCAAAAGAATCTCACTGTCTCATCTCTGTTTGGTGGACGTCGTGACGCTCAGCACTTAGCGTCGTGACGCATGTGGGAATCACGACCCCCAACCCTTGCATCGCGATGCAGAAGCAAATGATGTTCATTGGTTCAGTAGCATATGTGAGCGTAAAAGTGGAAGCCCTTAAGGGAGTAAAGGCTTAAAAGAGCGAAAGAATTAGAGAGAGCGATTCTCAAGAATATAGTATATGACTAATAAATAACCTCATTGTACCGGGACGAAAGAACTAGTAGGAGAATAGCACATGAACCAAAAGTTCTAGTAGAGATGCCTGAAGTGATCGACGTTGATCTAGTTCCCAGTGAAGTAAAGACATAAGGAGTTTAAAGAACTGAGATAAGGAGGAAATCTAAGTAACAGAGTAAACTTCGTAAGAAGGGATAACAAAAAGAGTATAATAGGACTTTGGGAGAGAGTGACCCTTAAGAAGGTTCTCAGTAAAAAGTAGTAAGACCATTGGATGGAAAATAATTAAGAGTATAGTCGAATGAGATAATTCAATTAGTACCTAGCAGAAGTACCTTAGTGTGGGAGCCAACACCAGTAAAACGAGAGTCACATGCATATAGATGAGCAACACGTGCAAATACAGCACGGGTAACTAGTGAGATCACCATAACTGGAAAAGCTTCAGGACTAAACCCCACCCCCCCAACCCTCGTTATACAACAGCAACAAAGATGGACCTCGATGATTGCCTCAAGATACTTCCAGAAATAAGTGAATGCGTAGTGGAAGACCACCGAAACATAAAACCTTCAGACTTAGTACAAGAACATAATAGAAGAGGAAGATAGCTCTAAGTAAAAGATTTAGGAAAGAAGTTGTCTAGATTGAGCAATAAAGAGATAAAGTAGTAGTCAAGCAACAACATGAAAATAAAATAACCAACGTTAGACATGACTTGGGACATGTAAAAGATAATATTCTTCGGATAATGAGACATAGAAATGGACCACAAAAGGTCCAGGTATAGAATAGAGCAGGAAAGAAGACGTAAGAGACAGCAAGTAAAATGTTTGGAGATAAAATTGCTGAGATAAGACGACAATAGAAAAATATACTAGATAAACAACGACAGAGGTGCATAAGTGCTAAGATAGACTTTCGATGGTTAACTCATAAGTTCTGAGATAAGACGCGGAAGCAGAGGATGTTCATTGGTTCAGTAGTACTATAGAACATCAAGCTTTCTCAGTGTTGAAATAAGACCAGAATTACATCAGATAGGAAACGAAAGGAAGATAGCGAGTATAACTTATAAGTTCCCATGCAATATATTTGGCTTAGAAACAAGGCAAAGTACGACCTGAAACAGATTTATTGATATATAACATAGAGATGACCAAAAAAACCAGGTATATGGATATTGTTGAGACCGAGACAACACCTAACATAATAAGATTTTAGGAATAATTGAAAGTAGGGTATTCGTAAGCGAAATCAAGCAAAGAGAACAAGCCGTTGTAAAGGATAGTTAACCAAATTCATAATAACAACAAATTTGAAGATACAAAAGAGTGTGAACACTAACTAAAATCGAGTCGCCAGCGCCGACATTAATAGTAAGCTAGAAGTGCATGGAGAAATTGACCCTGAGCTATGAGGTCCTAAGCCTTACAGATAGGCAGAGATAGCAGAACTTGAAGAACATAGCCGATAAGCAGTTAAAGCTTAGTGAAGAGAAAATAGAGAGTTAAATAGCTAAATTATGAGAATGAAAGTTAAAATTAGATCAAGTATGTGACAGTAAGGAATGCTTAGTAAGGTTATTTATCTTATACATTTACACCTAAAATAGGAGTAAAATAAAAAAAAGCCTAACCATAGAAAGCACTAGTACTTCTAAAGATTCAGAAATACCAGCTAAGAAGAAAGTACAACAGTGATGTAATAACTGTGAAGGATAACAGAAGTTCCAAGTGATATTTAAGAATTAAGTTGTCATGACAAGAGATATAAGAGGTTTCAAACATGAGTAGAACTGAGATGTATGAGACGGCAGGCCACGAATATAGTGCCAATTTAAGAACTAATAGCTCAAGCAGAGAATAGGGTTGAAGAATGTTGAGTGATTACACCCAAAACGTACTTACGGTTATCACAGTATAGTTAGGGTGTCGATTCCTCAGAGAGATGGTTACAAAGGAATTAAGTCACTTAAAGAAAACGTTAGCAATAACTTAATTAAAGAGATGGGTTCAATTGACAATATAAAATAAAACTATGAAAGATGCCTAAGAATTATCAATAGATAAAAGGCAATAAAGTATCAGAAATCCTTCTTATATAGAGTCCCTATATTCCGTAGTTGATTTCTTTTATTACTCAATTGAGGGTTTCACTTCCCAAACCAACAATCAGAAGATATTTCAGTTTAAAACATATTAAATTCTAAGGTAATCGATGAATTACTTTCTCTATTTTAATAGCACAATATGTTATCATTATGACCTATCTAGCGTCAACAATATACCTAAAGGCAATACTACAGCAGAAGATTAACTCATAAAACAACAATACCAGTTACAACTGGGTTCCCCAATCACACATAGAAAAAACATGACTATTCCTATATGAAAATTAGTAAAATACAATCTCTAGATTAATTATAAATCAAAAGATAATAGAGAACAACAAAATATCAATTGTATTAAACATTACAGATCATTCAGGAATAAAAAATATTAATATAAGAATTTAAATACAAGAATTCATCCATAGCTTTGCCTAGAAGATTAGTTCTCTATAGAAAAGAAAGACATATAGCCTGAAGAGATCAGAGAGACATCTTGGCGTGAAGTTCCCTCATTCTTCTCTCTCAAATATGTGTTTTGAACTATTGGTTGTGTATTTCTTCTTCTCATCTACAGTTTTGGACGGGCTTGGGTATTTATAGGGAAGTCCCAGAGTCATTGTACATGTAAAATATGACTAAACTAAGTTTCTGGGGATCTGCCGCAGTGCCGAAAAGTGGCGTCACGGTGCCCAACTCTCGGTAATTCTATATGGCTCCATGCCGAAGTCACGTCGCGACGCCCACTTCCTGGCGTCGTGACACGTGATATAATTTATGGAGTCATGCTTTCTGTATTTTCCGCTCTTCCCACGTGCTTCCGATGCATCCGCAAGGTCCCAAAACACGTACAATTGCTCCAAGATCCATGTTCCATTGCTTTCTAATAATCAACATAAAATAAACTACAAATAAGATTAAATACTCAATGTTTAAAGTACATTTCCTGCACTTATCATTGAGCATAAACTAGAAGTCTAGAAATGGGGTTTCTTTGATGCATGGACGTAGTTATAGCCTGATGGTAGTATTATGTACTCAGTAGAAGTTTCATGGAATGAGAACGAGGAATTATCACTCAGTCGAGAATTCAAGGAATTATTGACTAGAGCCCACGAACTTTGGAGTAGAATGTGCAAGCATGACAAGAGAGGTATTATACATAAATCAGATGTTAAGACAAGAATCGAATAGAGTATACCATGATAAGAGATTCCCAGAAAACATAGTATTGAGTTCTTGGGCAGAATAATAGAAAGCAAATAAAGGAAGATAAGAGTAATAGACACCAGATATCTTCAAAACAAGATGGATCTAAAAAGTTCAACGTCAGAAGGTATTCGAGGACGAATCATATTTAATGGAGGGAGAATTTGTAACACCACGGTAATCTTTATGACTATTACGTTATGTGACACATGATACATGGTATAAATCATATACGAACATTATACATTCTTGAAATGACTTTTTGGACATTCGGCAAATTCTTCGTAGTTCCGATATGGAATTCATTCCAAGATTAAATCTGGACAACCCGAGGTATTTAGGCCGTAATCTTTTCATACGATCTCTGATTTTTATAAACTTTATATCATCGGAAAGTAAGATCGAGATCTACAACTTTCGTGTTGGATATTTTTCCAAAGTCGAATCAGAAGTGGGTAAAAATAAACTGCAAATAAGATTAAATACTCAATAATAAAGCTGGATTAGTGATGTTTAAAGTACATTTTCGTGCACTTATCACAACCCCTAACCAGCTTATTGCTAGTCCCTAGCAATTCAAGCACAAAAATAAAATATAAACTAAACTAAATTAAAAATAAATAAAAACTATCTAAGCCACTTTTATAAGGATCATGATTACATTTAACATATGCAACAAGCCTGTAAACCCTTAGGCGGTCATAGTGAACGAGTTATAGTCTCGTGAGGGCTTACAATGACGACACCCACAAACGCCATTCAAAATAAAAGAATACAAAATATCTCAATCAGATATACACAATGATGTCCCCAAAGATTACTCAATGGAATGACTCAATGAAATGTTCAAACACTATCTAGGTCGCAACTTCCTCAAAAAGATGAGCTTATTGTAGACACTGCATTTTTGCATATAAGTCCCGATGATGAGTCTCACATGGAGACACTACCTCTTTAAATTATGGAAGTCGCGGGAAACGGACGTCGAAAGGGAAGAGTCAAGAATTGACATTTTTGTTGGATTTAGTTCGCTTGTTTAGCTTCGGGTTCGCTTGTTGGACCTCTGTTTCAAAACACATTCTTAGCCCAAACCCCCGTAAGACACACACCAAGCCCATACATCACCAAACTACACATCAAAGCCCACCAAGACAAGCCAAACTCACGCCCAAACCACTCTAAGCCACGCCCATTTACCTTCCAAAATAACCAAATCACACATTAAACACATGCTAAAATCAAGACAAATCACATTCCCTAATTAAAAGATACAAATCAAATCTCATCAAACGCTTTCCTAATTCGATTAAATTACATTCCCTAATTAAACAAGATCAAATCAAATAAAATCAAATCATATCCCTAATCAAAAGAGAAAAAATCAAATCAAATTAAAAGACATTCCTAATTAAAATATATCCCCATAAATGCACAAATCCTTTCTCTATTCGCACAAGGATTACCCCTCATTTTCCTATAAAAAGAAGCCTTAACCCAACCTTGAAACCCCTAGCTCAATCTCACAAAAAAACACAAAGAAAATAATCCAAGGATTCACGCCCATTCAGCAAGCAACACAACCCACTCAGCCACTCACGTAACCCTAAACCCTCCATCCAATAACCTCACGCACCTGCAAGCCCCCTTCTCTCCCTACGCAGCTCATCAACGCATTGTCCCTTCACGCACAGCAACCTGCACCAAGCAGCTCATTCACACATAGCCAAACCCAACTGACGCCCTACACCTCACGCATCAACACCTAGCCAAACCCAACTGATGCCTCTCAATTCACGCATCAACACATAGCCGACCAGCAAGCCTCCAACTCACTCCCGCAAATAAGCCCTTCAAGCAGCCCCTCACCTCACAAATCAGCCCCTCACGCACGCATAGCCTCAACTTCACGTCCACACGCAACTTCACGCATAAGCCCCCACAAAATGTCCTTGCTTCACGCTGTGAACAAGCCACTCACTTCCAAATAGCCCCCACAAACTGTCCCAAATCAGTGAAGTAATAGCCCATATTTCCCCTCAAAACGCCCCTCTTTAAATACTGAAACTGCCCTAAAATATGCCCTATTACTACCGAAAACAGCCCTGAAAACTGCCCAGTAACCACCGAAAATCCTGCCCAGAAAACTGCCTAAAAACACCCAAAAACTGCATTGAAAAACTGCACTTAAATCACCAAAATTCTTCCCTGAAAAACAGTCCCAAAACAGTCTCAAAACCTCACAAAACATCCCCCGAATACCGCAAATAGTAACCAAACACAACGACCAGAAAATACAGCAAAAACAGAGGAAACATCGACCCAAAACAGCGAGGCGATGAAGGAAAACATCGAACCAGTGAACCGGAGGAGTTGCGGAGCATCAACCCTTCCAACGACCGTGTAGCGCACTTCCGAGAATGAATTGATAATTAGAAAACATGATTAATTATGTAAATTGGTATTTTGGAAATGTTGATTTAAGTAGTTAATTATGGCTAATACACTTTAGTTAATTGAATTGTGAAATTTGGAATTTTAGAATTTAATTAGTTAGGCTAAATTTGGAATTGGGCTAATAAAGTTGTTTTTGGGCTTAATGGGCTTGGTTGGGCCAAGTTTGGTTTAGGTTAATTGGTTGAATCCAATTGGGCCTAAAACCATTTCCATAAAGTCCAAATATGATTATATGGGCCTTTAATATTTTAATTGAGCCTAATGGGCCTAAATTGATTTTTGGCAAAATGGTGATTCCTTATTGGGCTTTGGTTGCCTAAGTCCATGCCTTATAAATTAATTGAAAGCCCATTGGACTTTAATTAAATTGACATTGGATGTTAATTGGGCTTTGAGACCCTTAATGATTAGATTTAGAATCTAAGTCGCAAAGGCTCATTAATAAAGTATAATTATTTAATTTGGAATTAAATAAAGAATTAGTATTGAATAAAAATTAAATTGGATTTAATATTGTAGTTTGATATAATTCAAGAATTCGTGCTTTGAGTACTTATTCTTAAAACGAGTTGGACTCGCGCAAATCAAATCGTTGTTTGAACATTGGATGGTCATTAATTTCAGATTAATTAATTGGATTAGATTGATTGATAACATGCTTTGTGTGAATACTTGGATGTGATGTATGAATAATGTATATCAGATGGATTTTAGATGGGTGAGGGCAATTTTGGAAATTGTTGTAATAAATTTAGAATTTATTAAATTGGACCTGCGTGTCCAGCCTATTACCTCTTGATTCTTTGTATTTCTCTTCTCACCTATTCCCCTCAATGTAAATGAGGTTTCCTTAGAAGTGTTATGTAATTGGGTAGAAGTAAGATTTGTACTAGCGGGAGGGAGGAAAATGAGAGATTTGTTCTAGGAAAAAGTTGTTTTAAATATCCATCCGCATATCATTATTAATTTATTTATCGCGCTTTATTATGCTTTTAGAATGCATGTTTAAGGGTGTATGATGAGACCCAATCAAAGATAATTAATTGGTTGCCAATTACGCGAAAAAACCCTCAACAAATATTAAACATTTTTCCTTCCATTGAATGATTCATTCTTAAGATCCAAGATTGGCACTGGTTTGTTAGCCAAAGTCAAGACCTTTGTCCATCGCGGATGTGTTTGAATCATGAAGGCTTTGTTCCATATCGCATGTCTTGTCCAAGTTGTGATTTGTTGGCCAAAGTCAAGATCACTTCTTGTCCATCGACATCGATTACGAAGCTTTCCAAGGTCAATGGGTCCCGTTTAACTTGAATAATTAAGTTTGTTGTGCCAAAGCCAATGCTTAGTTGATTCAGAGGAAAAATGTTAGGGAATATATGGGATATATTGGCATATATAAGATATATTTTCAGACTTGGATGTCCACCTACTGGATCTAGGAATTGGATGAGATCCAATTGATCTTAGAGATCTACCTGTTGGTTTCTATTTAGGTCCCAAGATCATAACAAGCATGAAAAACATGTGTGAATACATCAAAGGAGATAGCGGAATACTCACATCGATCGGTTGAGACGATTTGATGAAGAACAAAACTGAAATTCTGCCCTCCAAATGGCGCCACTGCAGTGCAGTCCACTGCCTTAAAAAATTAGATTTTGAGCTGAGATTTGAAGCTCCAAGCTTCGTCTAACGATTCCCGGCTCGTGGGTGGGTTTCCCTAACACCTTCGTATGTCTTCTAGGAGTGTGCTAGCACTTGGATCTTGCCACAAAATCAACAAAATGCTTCCTCACTGCTCACGTTTTTATTGACAGAAAAACAGTGAACTTTTGCCCCTTGGGCGTGAGCTTGAAGAAGATGGGGGAGAGAGAGAGTTGTCTAGGGTTTTTCAAATTTTCATCTAATGAAAATTATATTAAGTTACCAAAGTGTAGAGAGCCCTTTTGTTATTCACTTTTGGTAAAACCTTTTCACTTTTACCCTAAATGGTAGGTGTGTGGTAAATGGATCAAAAGCAAAACAAGGTAGTTGGGTGGTAGGTACACCTACCACACATGGGCCCCACATATTTGAATTCAAAATTCAAATATCTCTACGAATATTTGCCGCGGCTCGGTTCCGTTTAATCTGATTAAACGAACTTCCGTCGTTAAATAATTAAATCTAATTAATTAAATATCGATGCCTCGCAAATATATTACGAACGTCGTTTTCGAATTAATTCTAAATTAATTCGTTCGTTCGCATTAAAGTCCGACTTTAATTTCGTAATGAAATCCAATTCATATTAATATATCTGATATATTAATTTTAGCCCATTCGAATAAATTAAATAGAAAAATCAAATTTAACTATTAAATTTATTTTACCGATTAATTCCAAATTAATCGCGTTCTCTCTCTTTAGACGATATTTTATCCCAGATAAAATATCTCCGTAATTAATCCCAGATTAATTTTCTCTCTCATCGAAATAATCCCAGATTAATTAAAGTGCGAGTCATACATCATCGGTGAATCATTGGGAAGCGACCCATGAGATCCCCGGATATGTTGGCAGTAAATACGGTCGTCGGACTATCCGAACAGTAAGTACCAAGTACTACGTTTTACCGATTCACAAGACAAGGTTGGCTTCTAGCAAAGCACCATGCCTACCAATTCTCTGGAAATATCCTTACAGGAATGAAGGATTGTATCAGGCGTAGTATACATCGTATAGTGCATATCGATCTAGTATCGGATGGTCACGTGCTAGGCCTGGGGCTGGAGTTGTGTCTGCCCCGTACGAAGCACATGTCGGATGTCTGGTAACTAGTCTCTATAATCGGATATACATGACCTAGTCATAATATCCCGATGGCCGCGCAGCACTTAAGAGCACTAATACCGTATCCTACGTGACATCATCTCCACTATGACTGGAGTGATACTTCCGTCTTGACATCACACCAATACTCTACGATTCTCAATATACCCAGTATTGGCGTACACAGAACCGGTTAAAGCCCTGGACGACCGCAACCAAAGTATATTGATTGTCGTAAGTATTAGCGGTGCAAGTCTCAGGTTAAGACCAAATACACCTACCCTGTTTTCGGACTCCCATAGACACATAGTCATACTACCAATGGGATTCCGAGGGGGTCTATCGAGAGCGAAGCTGTTTTCCGTACCATCGGTAAAACACAACCTCCTACCGCACTTGCATAAGTATCCAATACTTAAATATATGAGAACTATGCCCGTTATGCCCTCACAACGTGCACAAGTGCAATACTAGTCTTTACGCATTACCGATGTCCAATCTCGATAATACTCTGACTAGAGATATTTAATGATTAATCCTTCGTGGACTGATACTGTCTCATATCATTCTCAATCCAGGAACTAATCATAGGGACCTCCTATTATTTATATATCTAAGGTGATTTAATCAGAAATGATAAGAGAGCAATCTCTTTGTCACATAGTTAATTTGTACAACAACACCATGATCTGTACAAATAGTGACACTATGGGTCATAATTGTCCAACAATCTCCCACTTGGCCTATAGCCAGTCACTCGAGTGCCTAACACCCGAAATATGTACGGTTGGCTCAAATTGCTGATAAAAGGTTTTCGTCAGCGAATTTACATGATTATCGTCTGATGTGATTTATACGATCATCACATCGCCATGATGTATGATCCGAACGAATCAGATGAATATCGAAGTATATATCTGGATCGTTGATGAGACCATTAATTCTTTAGCCTGTGCTGACGCCTAGCTCAGCCGCTAAGAGAACTATATCTAGTCTAATTAAATTTATTATCGACCCAAAAGGCTTCTATTGCTGCCTCAGCTGCAGCAATAATCCGTATTTATTGTTTATATGGTAACAGTATCTTGCTTGGAAGATTTCCAGCTCACTGTTCCGGTATTCAAACTTTATAGTACCGTTTGCGACTTATAGTCATCTTTATCGGTTTGGAAACTTGCTACAGCGATCCCAGTCACTTCAAGTTCTCATTCTCCATAGACTAAGACAGCATCCTTAGTTCTCTGAGATACTAACGGATGTTCTTAACTTCAATCCAGTGACTGTCACTCGGATTGGTCTGATTGTGTCTCCATACGCTCAAAGCGTATGAGACACCAGGTCACGT